>WFKH01010211.1:52647223-52666611 GCA_016163765.1 Magallana hongkongensis | reverse complement strand
AGAAAACAACCATAGCCTTTGTATTTCCTCTCCTCGTATAAGAAACACTTTATGGATTTTTATTATAATCTTAATACCAAAGTACATGTATGAGTTATCTTTCATTACAGTGGATCAATGAACCTTAAATCAACCAAGTGTAGTCAGACACTCGACAGGGTGCACGTGAAACAGAGCTAGGTGTGTTCTGGTTTTATCGTTATGAAAAACTCTTAAACGCTTAAACATATTTGACAAATATGTATGGCCTGAATAGCATTAATACGTGTATGTATATAAACATGTTTTTTGAAATGATTGAATTTCAATATGTGAATGATAAGCATATACATGTATTGACAATTAATTTGGCACACTGAAGTTTTAAATTGAAAAGAGTTTATATCAGTATGATGTGTGGATGGTGACAGACGACAGACTTAATGTGGTGCTACACGCGTTTTTAGATATTTGAGCCAGGGCCGCATTAAATCAATGAAACCGGACCATCAAATGAAATTCAAAACCGTCGCATTTTATTCATTTTCACTGCCCAAAACTGTCAACGATTTGATAATTATTTGGTCAAATTGAAAATCGTGTTTGACTTTTCCATTACAAGATTTTGTTTTCTATTTTTGTTTGTTTGAGCAAAGTGAGTAATAAATAGCAATGTTAAAGTGTGTCAGTGTGAGTAAGGTATATGTGTGTCCGTGTTTTTGATTTATTTAATGTAATTGGATAAAAAAAAAAATAAGTCTATAACACAAAACGGAATGAAAGACAACTACAGACACAAGACATTTGTCAATAAGGTTTAACAGACAGATACACTAGTAACACATAGATATGAATACATGCATCAAACATACCCTATTATTATCTAACTGGGCATTCTAAAAAATGAAAGCAATATTATATTTTGTTAGATGTGCACCTGAAATGATATTACCCACAGCCAAAGAAATATATAGATTAAACGCGGGGATTTCATGTGACTTCTTTTCTATTGAATACGTTCTCATACATGGAGAGAAAAATATGAAGTGATTTCATGGTATGGTGTAGTTACGTAAGCTACAGATACCACAGAAAGACTAATGCATCATAAATGGTCCTGTACCAATTAATGGTATGTCACTGTTCGCTACAAATTCGCGAGGGAAAACATATTGACCTTGACCCCTTTCCTCAATGATATGAAAAGATTAACCTTAAAGATAAAACAACGAATCTTATAGAAGAAAAAAAACTTATTATATACATGTATCTGTATGAAATATACATATCTGAATTTTTCTGATACGATATTGATAAGAATGATTTACAATAAAGATGAATATGCCAAACAGCCAGATAGTCAGAATAGTTACTACTGACCCCTCATCTGTTTAAAAAAAGTAATAAAATAAATAATTCCTACCTCGGCTGAGTTGATGTCGTCATAGATGTAACAAAGCTTGACTCGGTCTACTACTGAGTGGTTGTCACCAATATCAACAAACATGGCTGAAAAGAATTTTAAAAGTAATTAATCCAACTACGGGGTTCATTAAAATTTGTGCAAAATTTTATTTTTTTGTTTAAAGTTTTGCAAACTATAGAATTCTCTATACATGTAAATTGAATTTAACATTTAAATAGCGCTATGTTAAAATGTAACATTAGAAATACTCTCACTGATAATGGATTCACCCTATCATGCTTTTTATACCGAATTTTGTGTTCAAAGTAATAATGGAGTATGATAGTTGTAAAAATGAGGTCACAGTGTAACACTGATATTGAGGTCAGACTGTAATATTTGATGATTAAATGTAATGATGCCAGAGTGTCACCTATACTGATAATGAGGTCACAGTGTAACAATTACTGATAATGAGGTCACAGTGTAACAATTACTAAATATGAGGTCATAGTGTAACACTTACTGATAATGAGGTCACAGTACTGTGATCGGAGTTTGTCAGGTAATCTTTCGTCACTCAGGCAGGTGAACGCCTCCTCCCAGGTCAAATAGTTCAACTCCTGGGTAATCACGTTGATCGAAAAATCGTTTTGACCCTAAAATGCAGAGGTGACAATTTTTAAATTTGATGTTCAAATGATTAAGAAAAGAAAATATTGAAAGAAAACATTGTGTAAATGTCAATAATTGTTCTCTGACACAAATTAAATCCCGTAGAGTCAAAATATGCTGCATCGAAATTTATTTTAATTCATGAGGCAAACTTTCACAGGTAGACAGTTTTTAAAAGGTTCGTTAGGATAAAGATGAATATAGAACGAGTTGGTTTTCATTCCTGTCTTGGAATATAGTAGTCAACAGATCCTTAGTATAGTAAGCCCCAACGGATAATATTTATTATGAATTCGTTGGTTCTCACGTGACACAGGTATCGGAAGAGCTTGAGCTGGTGTTCGAGGAACAGGTAAGCCTCGCTGGTGTTGCCCAGGGCGAACTGGGCGAGCTCCGTCCAGGTGCGGCCCTGGGTGGTGGACACGTACACCACGTCCTTCTCCTTGCCGATCTTCTGGCCAAGGTCAGTGTAGTACACGCAGTTCTGTTGGCAGAATCAAAGGATTGAAAGTCACCAGAGGTAATGTCTTAGACATTTAGAGTACAGTCAAGTACGTACTTTGCCATATTATTCGTCAAAAGAGTTCTATCTTGAATATCATAATTGGACATATAACTTTTAAGATATATTTTAATGTCGTATTTTAGCCGCACAATATGCTTTGGCGTGAACTACTTGTTTTCAACCTTTGTTTGTGTATTAGCAAATACATTACATAATAGTAATATATATATACATTTCTACAAACACTTGAAACAAAGAGAATTTATTACATAATAATAAATCTATAAGAGCTGTAAAATCTCAATACAATATGAATACATTTATTAACGATATTACCCTGCCGCCTTTCATCAGCCAGACCTCCGTTATATATCGCTGGTTGTCAGCAATAGACACGCCGTCACACACACAGAGGACCTCCAGTAAGTCCAGGTATCTGTGGTTCTACACAGAAATTTTTAAATAACTCGTTTTAACGAGTAGGAAAAAGATTTTCCGGGTAAAAGTTTTGAATTTGACGTATCATTTGCTCAGTTATTATTCAACATGTTTATAACAGCATACCAAGCATACCGATGTGTGTTTATTTTACCATAGCGTCGTTAATTTAAGAACTCACGAAAATGTGTGATATTATAGTTTTCATACATAAATACTTCTGAAAATACTTGTCGAGCAAAGAAATGTGGATCTGCATTGTTTAAATATCACAAACCACGTATTTAATATGTAAATATAACATTTATTATGAAATCACCAGAGTGGTAGCTGCAATAAACCTTTGATGTAAGATCGCTACATACCTTGTCCCTCTGTAGAAGGCCGACGAACTTGTCGATGTGTTCGTGGGATATTCTGTCCACGATTTTCCTGTTATCACGGATCAACTCCATCACCATGTGAACAGAATTCAAACCAATTTGACCCTGAAACAATTTAACGTAAAAAATTATTTTCGTGATATTCGGCATTATTTATCGCACTTCTATAGAATCGGAAAGTTTAAGATAGAAAAAAATTAAAAGAAATAAACTGTAAAAAATTCTTTTACAAGGAGATAACGAGGTCTAAATGTAAACGTATTTTGTGTCCAAAACACCATTTTAAGAATGGAATATTGCATATGTATATCAAAAATCAATGAAATTTAAATTTTTATTGTAATTAGAAATCAGAATCTGTTCCCAGACCTCTTTGAGCTCAAACTGGGACTGGAAGAAGTCGATGTACTTGGCGATGTAGAGCTCGTTTTTCCGGCTGTCTCCCATTAGGTACACGTACATCACGTGATAGGTCTCCACAAATAACTTGGTCATGTGACTGCAAATAAACCATATAAACATTTACCCACATAATGAAGTTTTGCTTCATGTATTTCATGTAACACATAATGACGTACAGAATTACAAAAAATGTTGTTGATGTCTTTTAAAATAAAATACATGGATCTTTTCAATTTGAAATAGTGGTACTTTAGATTGCTTCATGTGTATTTATCTTTCTATTATTTTTTCCGACTTAAAACAGATTTTTATCAGAACATTTTGACTACTGTTTCGTACATGTCGTCTTTAAATAGAAGACTTTTTTGAGACTTACACTTGGTCAGGCGTGCCTCTAAATGGTATCTGTAGAAGCTTTATCAACAGCTCAACAATCTAAAAAAATATATATTTAAATAAAATAAACTAATTCCTTTGAAGACCTTACTGCATGTACTCATCCTTTAGGGTTTCACAGCGATAAAAAAACCAATCGATCTTTATAAATCTTTATGTAAAAGTCACTTGCATTCATAAACCGAAGTTGCATGTGGTTATGTATAACAAAACCAGCCCTACTCACCCTGAGGTTTCGCAGCAGCTTCTGTCTATTCTTGATCGGATGACCGTTCACTACCATGAACGCACTTAACTCTTGTAAGGCCTTAGAAATAAAAGCAAATAAAAATAAAGAATTTTTTTGTCAAACAGCTACGATATACCAGTATTGTAAAAAAAAAAAAAAAAAAATAGCGGAAAATACATAAAATGACAAGGCAAATGTGTTAAAATATCCAGACCCTAGTTCAGGGATTGCAATGCAATGAAACCGTCAAACTTATCAACAGATTCTCATGACATGCTATTTTTAAGAATTCAAGTTCATCCGGTCCAAAAAAAATCCTACCGATTCTGCATCATGGGCCATTTTTGCGTTCAATGCATGCCCTTCCTTTTTCTGAAAAAAAAAGCAAAACATATACATTTATATATAATTCATGAAAGTTTTGTAAAAACATTTTATTACTTACTAAAAATATCAGGGTCAAAATGAATTGAAACTTTGCAGGAGATATAAGTAATTGATATAATACTAAGTCTTACGTCTGCTATCAGTTTTTGGACGAAGGGAACCATTCCTGCCATGTAGTTGAAGATTCTAACTAACTCCTCGTCGACTTTCTGTATGGTGAATGCGTCGTCATACTGCATTTCGTGTATCGTCTCGATCTGAAACAACAATATGCACGCTTTAAAATGATTCTATTTTCGATACATGTATCTATACTTTTAAATGCCGTTTGTTGAACGTTAAATGTTTTGATATTTATTGATATCTTTTATTTCTGTTTCGTCATATTCCATGGCAATAAGCATCGAGCAAAAAAAAATATATATATACATTTTTACGTCTCCCAAATTTTCATTTTAACACGAACCGCATATTTGTAGCAAAAGGACCCGGAAGTAAATAATTATACTGACCACTCGAAGCTCGGCCGTGCTCCATTTTAACGCCGCCATGGATTGTATATTGTCGTCACCATCTAGCTGTTTCTTCTTGTATGTCTCTGAAATACAATGTAAAAACTAAGACATCAAATTGTCCAGTTTCAGTGTCCCTAAATGTGCAGAAGAAATTCTAGATAAAAAACCCTGGCCGTGAGGTTATTCTGAATATTGATAGCAGCATCTCTTATAATTGTAAATAAAAGGTTTAATCAATAATGCAAAACTGTTAAGATTGGGTTGATTTGCAGTTCGTGAAAAGAGTAACTTTCTAAGAAAACTATATCGTTTGATGCAATCAACACAGCAACTACGAATAATTAGACCTCTCTCCCCCTCACCAGTGGCTCAACAAAACTAGTACGTAAACATCCCATTTTGCTAGCGACTGGTAACTACAAATTACATGTACTAAGAAGTAAACACCGCCCCTCACCTGTTTCTCCGTGCAGCCATTGTCCGGAGACCACGTGTTCCATCCTACAGTAGCTGTCCGGAGAAATGTCGTCACTCTCCTGTACAAATGTAAGATATTGTGTAACTAAATGCATTGTAATATATCTATATGTAATGTAATAAAATATTTTTTTAAATAACAGAATACGAAATGAATCGATACTTTGCTGTTATCAAAATTCAACGACTTATACAATACACGTTTTAATAATGAGTCTTAAAAGCCGTCTTATTGTTTACCCTAATGACAGGATGAAGTCTAAACACAATCGCGGGGTCAAGGTGATCGCTCGTCAAGGTCACCTGGCCGTCCTTGACCGTCATATACTTCCTGGTACACATGTGAATGATCTTACATTGTTGTTCCCATTTCAAAACTCCTCCTGCAAAGGTAAGATAAATCGTAAAACTTTCATAAATGGTGCTAAAGAAATACATGTACCATGCAAGGGCTGATTTTTATTTATTTTTTAAACCTAATGTTTCTATTTTGTAGTACTTAGATTACATGCAGTTAATTGTTTTATACCTATTATATACTTATAAAAGTACTATTCGTTGGTAATGTCAAACTTACCAGACACGGGTCCCTCCTGTCGCTCTATCTGCCAGTACGTAATGGCGGAAGTGCTGGGGGACATGGTCTTGGGAATGGACTGGTTTATTGGACGAAGGCGCATGTGAACTATTTGATGTAAAAGAAAAAATCATCATTTGTCACGGTAAAGATAACCTTAGTGAAATATATTAATAAAAAAATTGTCTTTATATAATATTAAAATACATCGCTGATAAATGTCAATACACCAGGGTTTTTCTTTTCACAAAAGTTGTTCCTACTCTGGTTGAGTATTTTTTTATTTTTTTAATCATCATGTTTTGATAATAGAACTGTTACCATCTTCGCATATTTCGTCGTCAAATAGTCCCTCGGCCACCAGATAGGCCTCCATTTCCTTGTGGTAGAACCGGATGATGTCCCCGAACTGTAGCTTCATGTGGTCCCCGGCTACGGGCTTGTACTTCCGGTTAATCGTAAATCCGGACTGTTGGACAGACACGTTCAGTTCGTGGCTGAAAGCAATCAAAACATAGATTATATGGCTTTTCTGCAAGATTGTAACACCAAAACAGAAAAAGAAGATGCAATACTAGTACATGAAAAAATCGTAGACTAAAACTGGTCTCATTTCATTAAAAGTTCGAGATACTACAATGTATGATGTCAACTAAAAACAATTCAAATTCGAATTACTTCATTGTATTCAAACAAAATGGATGTGAAACTTTCACCTGTGTCATCCTTTGCAACACGCAATAATGATACAGCATTACGGTTAACGAAGCAACAGCAATCACATACAACTAGATATCATAGAAAACCAATACATCTTGGAACTGGTGCATGTGGACGGTGTTATCGTTGCCCGGTTGTTGTGTTGCTGTTGTTGTTTTGTTGTTGAAGGTTTAAGATTCACTGTTTTGTTGTTGTTGTTGTTGTTAAAATTGTGTTGCTACTGCTGTTTTTGTCAATGTTGTTGTTATTATTGTTGTTGTATCATAACTGACCTTTTGCTGTAGACCGATCCGTGACCCAGCAGTGGTTTGCTCACGTGCAGGAACGACCCCGGGGATTTCATGCTCTCCAGCACCACCTGGTCGTCAACTTGTACCTGAACAAACAAATCATGGGTGGGAAGATGAACTGTATAGTAAACAAATAATGGATGGGAAGATGGACTGTATAGTGTGTGACCCATTTTATATTTAAAAAGTTTATAATGTAATCAAATTGTCACAGTAACGTTTTCAGCCCCCTTGTTTTATAAGAAAAAATATTTATCCATATGCCGACGTGACTGTTCCCAAATGCACTAGTATTTTGACTTTATCCTATATATATAATTAGACGTACCACATCTCCCTCGGCCTTGACCTTGTACCTCGGCATAAGTCGAAAGAGCGCATGCTTAGCATTTTCCTCCTTCAGCTCCACCTTGAATAAGTTTAAAGATAATAGTTTCAATGTGGTTGAAATCAATTGAAAAAAAATTCAAAGACAATTAATTTTTTAATAATTATATTTACCGCCATATTGTTGGATTCTGTATCAGAGGTTTTGGTCGTGCTCACATGAATATACTTGTTTGTAAATTGATGGCGGAGCTATAAAAAGAGTTAAATAGAAGAAAGTCTTCATGAATGTGCTTGTTCTACATGCTATAGTAATAAAACATCTATTTGTTTACTATTACAATATAAATTTTTGTTCATGGAATCTTTCGTTGTTTAAATATACTGTAGATAGAAGTTTTGAACCACGCCCATTCTCTGCACTCTAACTGTTACCTGTATAACCTGTCCATACAGAACTTTCTTCCCCAACTGTCTCTTCTGTTCCAAAATGTTGTCTTCGTTTTCCGCGTCCGCTGCAGCCTGCAACAAAAATGCAGACTTGAACAGGTACTAGTACTTTACAAATTAATATACAATTAATACAATTAATAATTATATAATTCCGATTTGACTTAAAACTGTTCTTTAGAGTAGTCCTGCACAGGTCGTTTTTATATACTGAGTATGATATAGTGGACGAGGAAGAAAGGGGCATCATGGTTGCTGTGATACAAAGTTGTTAATCATGTAGAGTTGGTGGGAAGTTAATGCGCGGATCCAGAATATTTTTCCAGGGGGGGGGGGGGGGGTCCGAGGCATATTTGCGATAATTTTACTTTGTAAATTTAATAAATTTTCATTTTCGGGGGGGGGGGGGGGGGGGTCGGGACCCCTTCCCGTTGGACAAAGTTCATATGTCAACATGTTTATGAGAATTTTAAAAATTTGATATTGACTTGAATATTTAAAGAAAGCGCTTAAGAATGATTAACAGTAGGTGTGCATTTAAATTTCATTCACGTGAAAATTCAATGCATGTTCTATATACTGCCATATAAGCTCAAGATTTTTTAACTGGAACTTTAACAGAACTTGGAGAATATTTTAATTCCTTGTCCGATGAATGGAAATTTAAGTATACGTGACTGAATTCTCTCTCTCTCTCTCTCTCTCTCTCTCTCTCTCTCTCGAATTTTCTTTAAATTTAAGATAATGAAAGAGAGAAATGATATAGATAAAGAAATCATGCAAGCTCTTTACTTGTAAGTCTAAGAACATTTGATATATGTTATCAGCAGTACGACACAATACATTGACAAATATACCTTAAAGTGTATTTTTTGCAAAACAGCATAATTTTTAACTATACATTGTGTTCACTCTGTGAAATTTTCAGTTTTCACCAAACATTAACTACTTCAAAAGCCAGTCACAAAGACTTGTTAAATTTTAAGCGCCGAGAATATCTAACCAGATTTTTTACAAGTTCTTCAAAATGTTTGCTGTCATTAAATGAGGTACATGTATATCCCCGAATTAATTATCTAAACGTACGCTCGAAGGTGTCTGTGGTATGTCACCGAATTAACTACCTCCTTAATGTATATTCTACATTGTTTTGGGTACACGAAGACCGAATCAATTACTCCAAAGTATCTTCAACAAGATGTGGGGTATATGACTATTAATCCGACGTAGGTTTTACTAGGCCTGTAATCAATTAATATATGACTTTAATAAATTAATTACTCAGACGTTGGTTCTACAGTGTCTTTCTACAGTGTCGGTGGTATATGACTATATGACTGAAATTAATCACCTCGACATACATGTACGTTTTTTTTAAGGTCTTAGGAATGTGTCTGAATAATTACTTCGACGTGTATACAGTGTAATAATAGGGTCTAGGGTTTGTGATTGAAATAATTATTTCTGCGAAGGTTCAACAAAGTCTGGATTATGTAACCGATTGAATTACTCACACCTAGGCTCTGCAAAGTCTTTGGTGTGTGACTAAATTAATTACTCCGACATACGTTCGAGTTGGTCCCGGGTATGCATATACATGTACATGTAACTCTTAAAATTTTACATTTTAACAAGGCCTTTGGTATGTGCTGAATTACATATTTTAATGTGTTTTTTTATTAATGTTAATAACTTTTATGTTTTATATAAAAGTCTAGCTGGGGTGTATTAATGTATCAAATACTTTGTCGTACGACTTACCTTTGCTCTGGACACGGCATTCCGCATGGATATGTTTTCGGGGTCATCTCCTAACTTGGCCTGTATCTTCCTCAGCTTCTTGTTCAGTTTGTACCGATTAGCGACCTCCAGGTGAAAGGAAATCACTGGCCAAAAGAAACGCATAGTTGTTTCAATAGATTTTAGAGACACAAATCAAAAACAATGATTCAATATGTAACTAAATTGTTTTGTTGCATATTTATAGTACTTTGATGTATTAGACATTTCTTTAAGAAAAACGCAAGATAGATAAAAGAAAATATTCACAGTATATAAAGAGACACTACAGCTAATTTTCCTCATCTTGGTTATTTCTTTTTTAACACAGTTTCATAAAAGAGTCTGAATAGAAGTTGTGCATTTACTGAAAGTTCGAATGTTTTTACTGCAACAAAAAGATCGCGATTGCGTGTTAAAGATGTTTCGGAATTCGAAATTATCATCATATCGACTCGAACATTACATTTAATTTTGAATGACAGCAGTTGTCAATGGAATATTGGATATAGTTTTGTAGAAATAAACAGGTAGTGAGAATAATTCATGCACAGGATCGTGTACATGACAAATAAAGCGTCTTAAACCTTAATGTTAAGAACTCTCTACACTTGTTACGACCTTAGAGTTGTTGTACCATCCCTGCTAGTCCTGTATATTTGTTGTGCTTTTTTCTGATGTTGTTGAACCTTCCCTGTTAGTTCTGTATATGTTTTGTTTTGTTGCTGATCCTATCCTGTTAGTCCTGTTTATTTGTTGTGTATTTGTTGTTTTTGTTTTGTTGTTATTTTTGTATTACTGTTGTTGTACCTACCCTGTTGTTCCTGTATATTTGTTGTTGTGTTTTGTTGTTGTTGTACCTACCCTGTTGGTCCTGTATATTTGTTGTTGTGTTTTGTTGTTGTTGTACCTACCCTGTTGGTCCCGTATATTTGTTGTTGTGTTGTGTTTTGTTGGTGTTGTACCTACCCTGTTGGTCCTGTATATTTGTTGTTGTGTTGTGTTGTTGTGTTTTGTTGTTGTTTACCTACCCTGTTGGTCCTGTATATTTGGCCTTTGTCTGTCCTGGCGAGAACCCACCGCGACCTCATTGTGTACAGAGCTGTAATACAGACGAACACAATGTTAATATAGATCGGGGTTACATGAAACATATAGCTGTCATACAGTGATCTATTCAGTTACACGTACTCTGTTCAATGTACCAAACTGTTCTATCTGTATTTATATGTAATTATAATATTGGTATATGCCATGCCTCATGAGGCCCTATTTGGAAAATAAATTCTATTTTATAATATTGATATACATTTAATTTAATATCAGTTCAGTGATTTAAATTTAAGCTGTAACCATCATCTTGAGCATTTCATACATATGCAACCATGGAGAACGTTATAATTATTCATCCATGGAGAAAAGTACAGATTCAAAAAGATAATTGAAAACCTCTAAAAGCCAAACGTTTAAAAACCAGACATTGTGTATTTAAAAAGCTATATACTGTTCTAATCTCAAGCCTAGGATATAACCAGTACACTTACATACATAAATGATTTTAAAATACATTCAAAAAGTTTGTAAAACTGAATTAAATGAGTTCACGGGGCGGCCATTTTGTTGATATTTTGAACGGAGGGTATCGATAACTATTCATTAATTCCTGCGATCAATAATTGGATGTCCCTTGCACGTTAACTATCAGGATCTGTAGTTTTTGTGCTGTTGGGGCCATCTGTCATTTTTTATGTACAAAGGAATGAACAAAACGTTTGCGTTTGAAATATTTTTTATTGATTTTACAAGCACTCTATAAACAGTAAATTAAAATAAAGATAAAAAATCGAAAGGTTCATGAGCATATATACTTTCCCAACTTACATTAGCCAAATGAATTAGTTAATTCTACAGTACAAAGAACGCATACGTCTTTGGAGATTTTTCGTAAGTAATAAAGGGGACGTCTCTAATGTTTTAATATTAACCAAGAATTAACTAAGGATTAACTAAGGATAAACTAGGATTAACTAAGAATTAACTATGGAAATTTATATATCATTCTTTTGAATTCTTCATTTTTTAGGTGTATTAGAATTCTTAAGACACTGACTGTAAGATCGATAAAATTTCTTGAAAGATAAATTGTCCTTTTTTTATACCGCTCTTTTTGAGCTTTAATATAAAGGGGTCTGAAATATTCGAATGCTTTACAATTCATTGTTTGGGTTTTTTTCTTTTTCTATACTTTTTTCTTTTGGCAGTGACTGGTTTTTTTTCGTATCAAAATAAAGTACACATACTTATTACTCTCAATTTCTTAGTAATTTTAAATCATCAAAATTCATAATCATTATCTAGTCAAACAATTTGTAAACAAAATTTACATTTACACACATGTTCAAAATATATATCTACATGTAGCTCACACTTACACGTACGTTTGTAATTATACATGGACACCTATATATAGTCCTAAGTATAGTTGTAATTTATGTCCATAGTCATTTTGAATCAGGCAGTCAATATTAGTAATTCTCCGTACTAAATATTGCCTTTGTATATCTCATATCATTACTGTGCCAAGAAAATATAGGACTGTGCCAGCTATGAGCCAAAGTAAGTATTGTAAGTACATATATTTAGGTCTCTGGCTACACGTTTTTTAAAAGGAAAATTACATACATGGAGGATTTTACCGTACTTTGGGACAAAGGAAATCATGCACTTTGCTGAAAGCCAAGTGAACGGACAATGGTCACTTAACGAGTTGAATTAATTAACAATATTTGGTGGTCGTGTTCATTTATTGTATATGTCCAGCCACAGCATATACCCGAGTTTAGTCCATTTCAAATGTACATGACGTGAAATAATTTTTTTTTTTTGGCAGATTGCAAGATATTTTAGACGAGCCAATATTTCAACGCTGATTATTGAGCTAAGGTTGGGTGGTTTGAGGACGATTATAAGGACCGATTGATGCCCACTTAATTATTACATATATAGTTTTTTTTTAATTCATCAATGGGTTGTATTTATCATGCAAGGACATGCAGGGCAGAACATGGAAATATATACAATACTTATATGAGTCAAACATCAGGAGCTAGGGGTGTGAAATCTACTTTAAGCTCTGTCCCTTCTCTTAATTCTCTCTTCTCCTTTCTCTCCCTCTTCTCTCTCTCTCTCTCTCTCTCTCTCTCTCTCTCTCTCTCTGCACACATGTACAATTGCATTTGCATCGTAATTTAATCATAATGCATTACTGATGTATCATGACATATTCAGAATTAAAAATAAAGTTTTATAATCGGTTAAAGTCGCTCTTATTTATTCGCAATTACTTTTAACTGTGGTGTTATTTTATGTTGCAATCTCAACAATTCACTTTGTTTGGATGTTGGGGGTCGAGAGACTATTTCATTAACATATAATTGTGTTTTATATTAAAAATCACTTACTGGAACAAAGTTACGGATTTTCTATTATAAAAACAATATGATTATCCTTATTTTGTGGGGGTGGGTGGGGGCTCACACAATGTATTTCCGTTGTCGCTCGCGTACTGATGATATATGTTGAGCCGTTTTCATACACTATCGTTTGACCAAAACACTCCTCCAGATCATTGTTAATAGAATTTCCAATTGACGTCGGAAGTTCCAATTTTTTTCATGTATACATTATGTATACAACGCAGAATTCGGTAATTTAATTAATTCATTCGTCAATTATTAAATGAACAGCAACTGCCTGCATCGAAATATAATCATTTTTTTTTCAAGAAATGAGGTTTAATTCACTTATAAATTGACTTAATTTATACAGTTATTACTCGATATCGTATTGATAAGTTTAACTTCAGATTTTTTATGTCCTTTCAAAACATTAATTTTCTTAGAAATAAAACTTTGTCATGTACAGTTTTTAACTTTTAAGAATATAAATTGTTGTTCGGAACATAGGCTTTTTGTTCATGAAAAATGAGTATTCATTTTAATATATTCGATCAGTGCCTACTATCTATTCAAGATATATTACTAAAGTCAGGTACTCTTTACACAATTGCGCTGAAAAATATAGTTCTGTTCATGATCAGCAGATACAACATTACAATAAATGTTTAGAATATCGATGTATATGTAATACGTGGAAGAAAACATAATTAACGTAAAATTATTTTTGAAAAAACACCCCACCCCAAGAAATGCAAATGTGAAGTATTCATATTCCTACGCTAGCTGCCTCTTCAGTCTTTTTCACGAAAATATAGGTCATTCTTCGATTGACAATTTTTTCATTAATGAATATTGCTTATATTATTACAGTAATTATATTACTTTCATGATTATTGTTCGTTAGTTATCACACAATCTCTTTTAATTATTTGTTGTGTATGAGTGTGTGTTATTTCTTTTCTTTTTTTTAAACGACGGAATGGTTACGCAACACCTGCACCATATTTCTGGTCGCACTTGTGTAGACTCTGTTTAAGCACAGATGTGTGCACTGTTTGCTAATGACGGATGGCAGTATTTAATACGGACATGAAGAACTATATACGTCAGTTTCTTAACAAGTTCAGTGATTTTAACTTAAGAGATCGGCTAAGCACAGTGAAAATTCAAGTAATTTAAAAGTCGAATATCTTGGATATGGGGTAACCCATATCTATTCTTGTTATGAAAGCGTTCAATATAAACTTCATTTTTTTCATGTAGGAGATTTCTAAAAAAAAATAATTGTATTTTCCAATGCAAATTGGCTTCTGTTATCTAAAGACCTTCATATGACAGCCAAATCAGATTTTTTTTTCAGAACAAAAAATTGATTTGTTATTTACTGTATAACGGTATACAATATATTTTATTGTACATGTATAATTGATTAATTCCTAGCTCTCTGACTGGCTGTAATCGTATATTCTACAAAAAATAAAATATATTTACTTGCATGTGGCCTACGAAGTGAATATATCATTTGATTTTTTTTTTTTTGTCTATATTGCTAAGATTAATTATCATCATTTCTGTTGCCCAAAGAAATTTCGCGTTTTTCACTTTAGTCAAACGTTAAAGAACTAAGAAAAGCTGATGAGTTGACACTTGGTATGTGCATCTATTTGTCACTGAATCATATAAAAAAATATTGCTGATTTTTTTTATCATCATATTGACTTCAAAAACAGTCATATCTGTATAGCCTACAATAGCATTGAAATACTTCTTCTGATAAAAGTAAAAGATTTGGTTTAATCTTATCGTTAAGGTTTTGGATACACTAAGATTTATCATCCTGATAGCAAAACGAAATTCCTAAATACAGCTCATATTGTCTCAAATGAACACAAAGATAGAAATGAGGTGTTTTGTAAACTGTTTGTTAATACATTGTGTGTGTGTCCCTACAAATGCGTGAATCTTTAACGTCCAAGGCGGAACTTATTAAAACTGACATAAGGCAAACACTATTTATTTTCACACACAAAACATTTGATTTAAATATGTGCAAAATAAAGGAATGATAATACTCTCTCACTGACCAAGTACTCTTTAAGGTCAGACGATACGTTACTCGAAAAATGATGATCATTTTTCAAATTTTCAACGGCCTGACAATATACCAAATAAAAGTATTATTATTTATTATCATTTTTAAAATGATTAAAATTTTATATATATATATATATATATATATATATATATATATATATATATATATATATATATATATAAGCAATTCAAGTGTATTTTCGTTAAGATTATACAGGAAATTGCATACTCTAGTATCTCGCACAAATGCCTGGTAAGGTACCCTAATTTTTTGCAAGAAAGCTTATCAAAGTAGTAGTAAATCAATAACAAATTCCTGGAAAAAGTTATATAATATTGAGGAACGTGTCGTCTGACCTTAAAGGCAAAGATGGCACCAGCAGTTAAGTGTAAATTTCATTCTGTTTAAACGTCTTATAAATTGGCTTTTTGTTTGTTTTATTTTGTTTTCAATCTTATACCTAGTCAAAATATCACAAACTTACGTATTCACCGCCCAAAAGCATATTAAAGCTATCGGGTCAATCTTATGAATTAAGAGTAAGATCAGCCGAATATGTCATGAAATGTTGTGAAAATCACACGACACATACAGAATTGGCAAGTGTAATTGAAAACTTAATCCTGCATTGTCTATTAGAATTAAGAGATTAAGGGTTATATGATTTAAAAAACTCGTAGTTCATGCTTGTATATACTGGTCACTGATTCTTTTAACAAAAAGATTTTCATTATTGCGATAGTGTGTTTAAATTATACTTAATATAAGACTATCATTCAGCTTTTTTTATCCTTGATTTAAACAGCTGACAAACGAAGCTAATATCCAAAGATGGCAGTTTTTAAGGAATAGGGAATCATTCTTCGAATATTATGAGGTGATAATTTTGGTCGGGGTGTGATCAAAACCAATAAAGGCCGAAGGGCTTTATGATAGATTTGATCACGCCCCGACCGAAATTGTCACCTCATAATATTCAAAGATTGATGATTCCTTATAACTTATATTTCAATAATTTTCAGCATTTGTACGATTAAAACTAGAATATTAAGTATGCAAACCCCGCTTGCGCCCCAACAATACGTCATTTGAATTTATTGGAGTGTATAGTACAAAAACGATTCGTAGTGTTATCACAAAAACACTGGAAAATGTAAATATTCACTTATAATAGTCATTGCTCTATACCTCGTTTCATTATTAAACTTGGACTTTTTAACTATAAGAAAATCATGACATCTCTAAACAATGTTAAAAGAGTATTCTTTATAAAGCTGTATAAACTCTCTCTCTCTCTCTCTCTCTCTCTCTCTCTCTCTCTCTCTCTCTCTCTCTCTCTCTGTTATTTTCAACTTTTCGAGTTTAGGGGAACTCATCTCGTAGCACATACTCTTTAATTCTCTGAGCAAATTGGCACATCATAACAGGTATGAGTTATCTTTATGGTAAACTGATCCGTCCTTAAAAGTGTGTGTTTTATTCATTTGCTATCTCATGATAAGTTTATTCAATTTTTAATGATTTTCCGTTTTCACAAGATTTCTCACAGGTGTTTTTTTATCAATTCAAATCTAGTGTTAAGCGATCTCTTTTGTAAATCCATTAGAAATCATTTAAAGAAACCTTTGCCGGAATTCAAACATGAACTGTCTGCCTTGTTATACGTTACATGGTAATAACCAAAATATTTCCCATTTAACTTTAATTCCCTTTGTATTTGATACCTGTGCACGGTGTGGAATAACGTTTTTCGATTTCATTCTAATAAAGACGGTCTTACATAATATAAAGTGCGCTCTCTCTCTCTCTCTCTCTCTCTCTCTCTCTCTCTCTCTCTCTCTCTGATATACTCTCCTATTGTTTACTTTCCACAAGCTCTAGTATCTTACCTGGACTGGGTAGAAAAAATAAATCCAAAACACTCCGCGGAATACAAACAAATTGTATCCCCTACACTGAGTGTGTCATCCATACTAACTAATAAAATTAATTAATCACTAATTATTCCTACGAAATCATCGCCTTTCTCTTCCAGCGAATCGTCGCCGTTAAATATAAACACCTTGCTGGGTAGAAAACGTCAATGTCTCTATACGTCAAGTGCAGACGGCCATATATAATACTGAACCTGGTATATGTTAAAATTCGGAGTCCAAACACATGTGTGGGTAATCCTTTTAAGGCGGATTAGGAGCTTGGTTACCCGTGTTGATTATAGAAAATAACAGCAGTTCCAATGAAAAGGAAATTCCGGCAATTATTAAAGAGCCTCGACTCCGTATTCATTTGTCTGAATTTGTCCTACCGTTTTTTTTTAAATGGCAAGGAACTTGTTCTTTACAAGTAGTTGTAAACAAACGAGTTCAAGATCCTGATTTTAGTTTGAGCATCAGCTCATTGGTATATGTGTGAACACGTGGGATATAAGTCAATGGGTTGAAATCATGATCAGTATGATGCCTGAGCGGAGATCAAACACGTAACATATATATATCGTTATATAACCGATTCTAAATCAATTTTATCTCAGTCATTAGAGAGAATGAACTCGAAGCATCTCCATTTTGTGACAGAACTTTAAAAAAAACAATGAAATAAATCCGATCCCATATATATCTTGTATTTCCTCGCTTTGTGTGGTTCAGTCGCAGACGACAACAGGCCGTGATTTGTCTGTCGTTTGATTGAAATATGTTTCATTGCATCGTTTGAACATGATTTTCTCTGTATGGAAATATACATATGGTTTGGACACAAATTCTTACAACTTACTAGGTTCTCAATTTACCATTTCATTGGTAATCATTAACATAAATACATAATATTCAAAACGTATTGAACAAAAGTTCTTACAACTTCCGAGCGATATTCTTACCTGAATATGTACATTATATATTTATTTGATAACTGTCATTTAAAATACATGTACTGTACATAAAGTAAACAAATCTTATAAAATGGACTTAGGGTAATGTTGATATATCATGACAGTTGGTTCAAATCCGATAGGATTTTTAATAATTTTTAGCTTTTTCAAGAAACATTAATATTGTATATCTAAATCCGCCATGTATCACCCCCATCATACGGCTTTTCCGAACGCGGAGGACATTGCCGAACGCGGACCAGAAATAAGTTGCTACGAAAAAGGGAAGGTCTTTAATTTTCCTTTATACTCTCCAATAAAATATTTACTTCAAATTTCTTTTAGGTCTAAATCATAAAGGATGGTTAAGCTTTGAAATGATTCAACATTCGAATAAATCGAGAATGAAAATTTTCCGCTATAAACATTAAAATCATCGATACTTTTTGTAAACAAATAAATTAAGTAACAAGTGTGACCGTTCAACGCCATTTCAACGAAATTAAAAGAATACAAATCTGTCAAAATCATAAATATACAACATTTAATTTCTCAAATTTTCTAGTCATTTTTTAAACTTTTTATTTAATCATGAGCGTTTGAATGGAAGGGGGTCAATAAAATTGGTTTGTCCGAACGCGGAGCTAAAAATGTATTTGCTCTGCAGAACACGGAGCATGGACCTGTAGAACGCGGAGTCTTTACACACAACAATCATATTCTTGAACAAACTTATATCAATGAAAATATCAAAGAAATGGCACAGAAGCAATGTATTAGTTTAAGTTTGAAACCATGTACATGTCTATGGTTTTATTATGTCTGCGCCATGTCACTTTCGACGTTTACCTTTTGTAGTCCATTTCAAGTTTTACTTACTGATTCTGCAGTAAAACATTTTTAAGATTCACACATCCCTTAATTGATAACTTTTGTATGGAAAGCCATGGGGGACACGCAAGGCTTTCAATAGGTATATGTACAGTCTTAATAGGTATAGGTACAGTCATAATAGGTATATGTACAGTCATAATA
>WFKH01010211.1:52630823-52647213 GCA_016163765.1 Magallana hongkongensis | reverse complement strand
AGTCATAATAGGTATATGTACAGTCATAATAGGTATAGGTACAGTCACAATAGGTATATGTACAGTCATAAAAGGTATATGTACAGTCATAATAGGTATATGTACAGTCATAATAGGTATATGTACAGTCATAATAGCTATAGGTATAGTCATAATAGGTATAGGTACAGTCATAATAGGTATAGGTACAGTCATAATAGGTATATGTACAGTCACAATAGGTATATGTACGGTCATAATAGATATAGGTATAGTCATAATAGGTATAGGAACAGTCATAATAGGTATAGGTACAGTCATAATAGGTAAATGTACAGTCTTAATAGGTATAGGTACGGTCACACTAGGTATATGTACGGTCATAATAGATATAGGTATAGTCATAATAGGTATATGTACAGTCATAATAGGTATAGGTACAGTCACAATAGGTATATGTACGGTCATAATAGGTATAGGTACAGTCATAATAGGTATATGTACAGTCATAATAGGTATAGGTATAGTCATATTAGGTATAGGTACAGTCATAACAGGTATAGGTACAGTCATAATAGGTATAGGTATAGTCATAATAGGTATATGTACAGTCATAATAGGTATATGTACAGTCACAATAGGTATATGTACGGTCACACTAGGTATATGTACAGTCATAATAGGTATAGGTATAGTCATAATAGGTATATGTACAGTCATAATAGGTATAGGTATAGTCATAATAGGTATAGGTACAGTCACAATAGGTATATGTACAGTCATAATAGGTATAGGTATAGTCATAATAGGTATAGGTACAGTCATAATAGGTATAGGTACAGTCATAATAGGTATATGTACAGTCATAATAGGTATAGGTACAGTCATGTAAGCGTGTTAAGGAGGCTCGGTGGTCAACAAAACTAACGACCTGATCTACCAAACATTTTATGATATGATGTGTCAAGCTATAAGACTATTATTTAATAAGGAAGAATCCATTTATTTTATCTTTTTAAATTTTGGTATTTTCCTGCATATTCATATAAAACTCTCCTAAAGGAGACCAATATAGTCCAAAAAATGGCCACGACCATCGAGTCCTCTTAAAGAAGAGGACAAGGAGGAGCATATAGAAAATGAAGATTCCGGACTTATTTGCAGAGCATGTGGTGCTGTCATAACTCGTAAAGGGGACATGGCAACCCACATTTAATTAATGCACAAAGATGATCTTTGATGGAATTAAACTTCGTGTATTATTGTTGGTACATGTCAATCAATTGTCCGGGGTTTTTTTTTTTGGGGGGGGGGGGGGGGTTGTTCACATGAAGTTCTCTATATTTTTTGCTCGTTTCAACATTTTTCAATGCAATGATCTATTATTATGTCTTTTAAATTGTATATTTTTAATTGCCAGTAATAACACACAAGCCGCTGCATGCACATATTCCTAGTTATTTGCTCAATGCTTTCAGGGCGTTACAAATGATGCACTATACAGATCGTTAGTTAAGAGTTTGATAGGAAAATCTTTTTAGTTTTGACTAATTTATAAAAAAGAGTTCTTAATAAATTGAGTGAAAAGTTTTCATGTTAATACTCGATCTTTCCTTTTAATAAACGCGAACGGTACATATTTAGAGAAATATATGAACTATTACGACTTATATAAAAACAAACTGACCCCCCCCCCCCCCCCCCCCCCCCCCTCCCGTCCTTTCCATCTCAACATATTCCGCAAGTTCAGCAGATCTAAAAACCAACATCAGCGTTCGGAAAATCTTATTTTTATCTACCCTGTTCCTTCAAACGCTCTTGTTTCAACAATAAGTTAAGAAAATGACTAAACAACTGGAGATATTGTAGATTAATGACTTTGACAGATTTGCGTTCTTTTAAATTGCGTTGAAATGGCAATGAACAATTACACTTGTTGCCTAAATTATTTGTTTTACAAAATAAATAGACGATTTTGATGTTTAAGGTAATGATCCATACCCCACTACATAAATTAAATATGTACAGAATTTTTTTTCAGATTTCTCAAACATCTTTCTGGGGATACATCCTTATCAAATTTTACCCAGTTGACGGGTTGGTTTTGTTTGAACATAATTTATTGTATATTTAATATACATAGGGTTCGAACACAAGTTCTCCAACTTCCTAGTTGGCTGGTTCATCGGTATTATAAAAGTTAGGACCGTTGCAAAAAAATAGAACTGATTGCGGAAAATATAGGATTTTACAACGAGGTCTAATGATCTTGACATTTGACCTAAAGAGTGTTAATGAATTCAGAATTGGCCAGTAAGTCGTATGCATCCACGTAAATCACGTAATTATTTGCAGAACAACAAAAATCATGCAATATTTAACAGTTTTTATAGTGGCTTCCTGATCAAAGAGCTTTTCCAACAAATACGTTGTTCCTTTTAAGGAGACTGGCACCTAAAATACAAGTAATGATCATCACTCATTTTTCTTTAAAAATGGGGACTTGAAAATGTTTATTTACCTTATTTGTGATCCATATCACATGCCATTTTTCTTTTAGATGGGGCTCCAAACAGAAATTATAATTTCTTTAAATTGTTGCAAAAAGTTGGCATGAAAAATTTATTATTTGAAGAAATCAAGGAAATATTTAGTTTAAACTATTATTTAATAATTTTATTACAGTATGAAGATGAACAGATGTAGTGAATATAAAAGTAATATTTAAGTCAAAATTTAAAAAACCCTTGCCTTACTGGTGGCGACATATGTCAATACATAATATTTACATCTACCGAGTATATTTTTTTTTCTATTTCGTACTGAAACTTATTGTTATTTCATAGCTTTATAGAACAGCTGTAGAAACTGACAGGACTGAAATCTACATGCCCGTTTATCGATTGGTCGAAACCTACAGCGACTTAAGAAAAATCACGGACTGCACGAAATAATCTTGATGATGTCAGGCTCAAATTCTCAAAGGAGACGGTTTGGATGTTTCTTTCACCTAACGTACTTATGTACATGTACGTTAACAGTAATTTAGTGTATTTTACTTTGAGTTACATGTAAATGACGATCATTGCAGAAAAAAATTACATAACGCGGTTTATGTATTTTTTTCCTGCAATTTTGCCACCTTCATATCCCACATGAATCACCAAAGAAAGCATTATATTGTTTAATAAACGACACAAGAGCATAGTGTTAAGATTGTTACAAAATAATGTTTTGGACCACTCAGACATCAACTTCCTGTTAAATAACGACTTTATTTATTTTGGTTATTGACGTCAGAGCGGGGGGATCACTAATCAGCTTTGGCTCACAGATAACTTGTTTGATATTGTTTTCATCTATTATCAAATCTTGGAATGTACGAGGATATTTTGCAAGCTTAAGTTTTAACAATTATATTTTAGAAAAGTTTCATTTTTAAAAAATTTCAAGAGACACAAGAACTTTAGATAAGGTGAGCAAAGTGGCCCAAAGCCTTTTTGTTAATGTATGTTATCTTTCATTTGTTTGAAAATTATAATGAAGGATTCAAATTTGTTGCAATCTTGGTTTAGAGCTAAAAAAGGGATCTAAACCTCCAGATTACTTATCCAAAGACAGTTTTTGTACGATTTGCAGATACTGCAAAGAAGACTGAATAACACCCTACCAAACATGTACATGCACCACACTTTGGGCTTGTCCAGATATTCGATTTAACACTTGGGCTGCTCTACTAACCACATATAGATGTTATATTTGCTGCTCCAATGAGGTAAAATTGCACGGTGCTTGTATAGACACTTTTTCTTTTATTTGTTAAAATAGAAAATCTCCTCTTTTAATACTATTTACTGGGATGGCAAATGCTGTCCCTTCCGCCAAAGTTCTGATGTGATTGTATGACCGTTGTCAAAATTTAAAGATTTTTTTTTGACTTTTTGTTTGTTTGAAGTTTATTTATAAAAAACAACTCACAAAGCATTCAGAAGCAGTATCAATTATACATTCATGTACGTAAATATGCTGATTGTCTAATTACGTTTTCAGAATCCTTTAAATTAGTTCAGCAAATCCTTAAAGATACATGTAAATGTAACCCTTCCGTTCACTTCAAGTTAAAGACAGACCAAAGTCCAATGTTAGTTTTACTTACACTTTTGTTTTACAGCGTGATCCTATAGATTTCAATTTATAGCCCTCTCTCTCTCTCTCTTTCTCTCTTTCTCTCTCTCTCTCTCTCTCTCTCTCTCTCTCTCTCTAATATCTGAATTAGTCTAGTTCTCCTGATCTCATCCCATTCTCATTCTCTCTCACTTTAATTACAGAGGTTTATATACTTTTATACTCCTGACCGACAGTTCTGATTGGCTCTGTTCACCTGTACTGATCATAAGTGAACATTAATTGTTTAAATTCCACAGTAATGTTTTGCTTCCAAAACATCAACAAAACTGTCAGAATTATCAATCAAAGAGTATTGGGATGCGGGTTTTGAGTCTCCCGCATGAATATGATGCATTGCTTACGTACAATATTAAAAGGTTATAGCTAGAGACATTTATTCATACAAGGCTTAAAGGATAGAAAGGTTAAATAGATAGAACATGCATTACATGACTAGCTTGCAATATCAAGGCTATCAATGCAGACCCAGGATCGCAAAATATGACAATTTGTTAATAACTTGTTTATATATTTTCAATTTGAATTTTACTGTGCCCGCATTCCGTACTTGATTACCCCACCATTACGTAACATCATTTAGGACTACTGCGTAGTGCTTCAAAAGTCACAAAGTTCATTCTGTCATCATCATTAGAACAATTAAGAACAATCGCAGTATCAAGGTTTACATATCAAAGTATCATTATGACTAATTTGTCATACTAACAATTCAAGGTCACAACATGGTTATCTGGTTACATAAAAAACCAAGGGACAGAATACTTCAGATGATAGTTAGTTAGAACTGAGGAAACAGGTCGACGAAAAATCAAACATCTACAGTAACTGCAATTCTTAAGATTGTAACGGTGAGTTATAACAATTAGTTTAGCCAATGTCAGTTCTAATTGGGTTAATATACCTGTACCACTCCTCTTTATAAATAAGTAATGGGCCTCAGTCTCCTTGTGGCCTCGCTCAATTGTTTTAAAGGAAATGAGTGTTACTTGTCCATTTACCCTGATGTAATCTATACATGTAGCATAGAGTTTACTGATCACCACACGCAACAAGTACAGTCCATTGATTGTATATTATTGTTAAAAAACAAAAATTGTATGCACATACTAAAAACACAGTCACTTAATATACATTTTAAATAGAAAAAAGTAGTTTATTTATAACATACATGTAAATATGGAGTCACTTGATATCATGTGATACATACGAGGGTTGTCCAAAAAGTTCGTGGACACATGTAATTTTATTAGCACAACCACTTTGTTTACATATAATATATAAACATGGTCTATGTCTGTTTACTTATATATTATCAGAGAGAACATACAAAACTAAAAATTATCATATTTAAAGAAAGTAAGATTGATGTCTTGCAATGATTAAACACATGAAAACTTACTATCTATACAGTTAAACAATATGTTCATATCTTGGTTAGTTAGTTAATGTGTGAACATTACCAACACACAACGTGTTTATATCTGGTATACACCATATAATGACATACAACGTTAATAATTTGATTACATGTTATACATACAGTATGTAATATTTACTTTATACGGTTTGCTTACTTCTAATTTACACAGTTAATTGATTTACATGTAATATTGGATTTTCTTCACTTTACCTGTGAACTCAGCCACAAAGAGGTTGTCTCTGGTGTCCACACATAAACCCCATGGGGCCTTTAATTCACAGTTGTCAATGTAGCGGAGGAACTGTCCGTCCTGATCCAGGATGTGGATACAGCGGTTGTTATTGTCTGCTGTCAGGATCCGACTCTGGCTGTCTGTTGTGATGCCGTGTGGAAGAAAATCTCCCTTGGTAGTAGAGGGATGACCAGTGTAGGTAAACCGGAGTTTCCCGGCCTGATTGACCACCACTACTGCACGGGCTCCAAGGTCTGACACACATATATCTAGGTACCTGTTCTCACTGATGTATTTATAGTCACCAGATGAATAGAGAGGTTGTCCTTTGTCATTGAACTGAATACTTTGTTTCTCTGTGGAGCCAGAGTAACGCACAACTTTTGCTTGTTTATAATCATCACTGTCTATGACAACCAGGAGATCACAAGAGGAGGTACTACAGACACCGCGAGGTGTCCACCCCTGTAGTCTGATCACTGTCTGTATCTGTGTATTCTTCACTATGTTTACAGTTCTATCAATGTCATCAGCATAAACTAGATCCCCACTCCCTGTCACTGTTATGTCCTCAGGATATATCTCTGGCTTGGTTTGAATGGACTTCACTTGTTCCCCCTGGATGTCGAAGAGTTTCATCTTGTCGTCATTACCACACGTCCAGATCTCTGTATCATTCAGACACGTCACACCAGATAGACATCTATACCCTGTGTCTATTTCTGTGATGACCCGGGGTACATCCATCAGTGACCCGTCTCGGGGAGAGGACTCGGCTCTCTGGGGCAGCATGCTGTAGTCTTGTTCCTCTGTTGTAAATGATAATGCTGACAGAGAACCAAAATGTTCAATTAGCTGATCTGTGTGGATTTCCTGAGGTCTTAAGTTTGGTAAGGAAACATTGAGTGTAGGAGACAATCTTCTGAATTCAGCAATCCTGGATTTGTACTCAGAGACAAGGCAGAATAAATCCTGAAAAGTCAGAGTCAGAATATATTCATGATGTATATACATGAATGTATTATTTTGGTATGATTAACATATCTATATGCAGGATGCAGAGATTCCATTTCATGCCATATTGAATTAACTGACCACGTACAAACCATATTATGTCAACTACAAACCATGTAACTAATAATATTTTTCAAAACATAATGATTTAACGCTTAAATGTCTGTATATTTTTGGTTATATATTTTTTTTTCAATGAATTAGAAAAAGGTATATATTTAACAGTTCAAAATTATTACTCCAAATGTTTTTATGATAGATAAGAATAAACAATAAGAAATTAAGTGGGTTATCAAACTTACCTAATGTTATAAAAGTTTTTCTTCTATAGGTAAACTACAAAGCTTTACAATCCACTATGGCGGGCTTCAGGTGTTTATTGTTCTTGATCAGTTGCGGTATGTGCAAGATCATGTAATTGATTTAAATGTCAGGTGCAAACTTGTACTCGGTTTTGCGGTTTTGCTTGGGCCAGAATCTAGGTCACTCAATTTTGAGAATTTAATAAGAAATTTTTTTATCTGTTGAACATATTTAATTCAGATTAAAAATATAGATTATTCATTTTGTTAAAAAACACGATATTGTGTATCATGGTTTAAAATCCTCCTATTCCTATATTTCTCTATAAAAGCTGGTGTGGTGTAATGGTGCACACATTCTATAGAGAATGAAGAATGGGTTCAATCCCATCATCAGCATAAACATGTAGAGAAAACAAATACATTTGTTATAAGTGGATATGTAGATTTAATAAAAAAGTATATAGTTAAGATTAAACGCATTCTTATACGTAAATGTTTTATTCGAGCAAGTGCGTCCTTATTACTAATTATTAGAGTATAGACTTGCAATACAAACATTACATAGGTTTATTTGAGCCATTTATATACAGCACATCGAAGCATACATTTAGAGACAACTGACTCACACATTAAGCATATTGCTACCATATATCTTTACACGTGCATTACTTTATGAAAATACTTATCAGATCATAACTTAATTTTTTACATGTGTGTCATGTGCAGATCTAGAGTGGGAGGAAGGTCAGGGAAGGTCAAGGACAACAGGACCCTAACCCCCCCCCCTCCTCAAGAATTTTTTTATTACATTCATATGGTAAAGTAGAACCCATCTACCCACTGAGTAAACAATTGAATCCGTGTAAGGATATATAACCTCTGTAAGGGAGGGGGAAACATCAGTGTGCAGAGAAGATGTTTGTATGTATATAAATTGTGATTTCATGGACATTGGGTCTAGAATTCCGGTTAATTTCAGTTGAAATTTGGCTCAGTTAGATATTTGAAATGGACTGATGCTGTCACCTGATCTGGGAGTGAGTCCTTCAAAATTGCATTCTGGAAATACAACCTGAAATTCGAGCACACTACATGGTTAAAGCTGCTTGGTCCAAATTTTTTCTTATTACAGTATCAAATAATTTTTCATACAAGCCATTTATCTTAGAAAGTTATGGACTTTCTCATATTTACACCACCAGAATCGGTCTCCTTTCAAAGTTAGAAATATTCAAAGTAAATAAAGATATTTTCTTTTTAGGCAAACGAAAAAACAAACCAAAATGCATAATGGGAATGTTTAGAAAAGGGAACCGTTTGGTTTCGTCCCCCGAATGATTGGGGTTATTCAACCCGCATGTTATGCATCGGTTGTAAACAAAGCAGACTTCAGAAATATTAGCGAACAAAACGAACACAGGTTTATTTGCAATTTGCCTGAACATTACGACCTTTATTTATAGCTATGTCAAAGTCCTAATACAACCATACCCGTCTCGACGTCAGGGGTGAATTTTAATATGAGGCGAAATAACGCGAAACCCTTTATGTTGTTTGTTTTGTTAGCAAATTTTGTACATAATTTTTTTTCATTGAAATTTGGTTTCATTGACATGGAAAACTACTGAAATGTCTATTATTATACACATACATAGCATAACCATCGTTTAAGGTAATGATCCATACACCACTACATAAATAAAATACCTACAGAATTTTTTCAAATTTCTCAAACAGGTATCTTGGGATATATCCTTATCAAATTTTACCCAGTTGGCTGGTCCATCGGTATTGTAAAAGCTAGGATCGTTGCTAAAAATAGAACCAATTGCGGAAAATGGTGCTTTTTTCATACATTAAGAAAATTAGCCTAAGCCTGAAATTTGACTTTCAGAAAATCATTTTTTGACTGATATCCTATGTAAAATGAACGAATTTATTTTTCAAACAAATACTTTATTGTTACACGTGCTTATTCATTAAAAAAAAAGATAAATTTGTTTACAAATGAGATAAAATGAAACAAATTTTCAAAGAGAATTTGTAAGCCTTTCACCTTACTTAACTCCTGGAGATTCGACTCAAGCTCAGTAACCACTAAGTCCAGCAGTTCTTTCACCAACAGTTTATTAATAAGCGTGATCGTATAGTCAAAATTACAACATCAATTAAAAGCAGCCCAAATCAAAGACCTCTAATTTAAAATCCAAATAAAATTTCAAGCCTAAAAAGTCAAGATCTCTCTAAATCCAAAATTAAAATTATAAGGCCAAAAATTAAAAAATTTAACAAAATCCAAAATCAAATTCATACGCTGTTTTGTGACGTATGGACAATTACCTTGAAAGCGTGCACAAAATTTGATATAAAATCGGACCAAGCAGCTTTAAAATCATTCATTATCTTTGAACTATACACGCATTAATTCACATATGTTATCATATACATGGACACCTAATTTAGATTTTAATCGTAATAACAAATGTTGATTAATTTACCCGTTTTTTTTCAAATCTGTGAATCTGTGGTTACCAATATACTGGCCGTTGAAGATGGAAAAACATGTGCTGTATATCCAAGGCTGCATGCCAAACATAAAGCTTACAATTACCGTTCATTTAGATGAGTTTAATTTTCTAACTTGTAATTTTTTAATAAGTAATCTTTTAAGATAAAAATTGTGTAATTAGAAATTGATTACAAGTTGCATTTGAATTAAATTATCAATTTTAAACAAAGTCGCCCTATGTTAAGAATTACATAAAGAGGATTAAACTGTAAGGAAACTGTAAGTAAAAAAATACAAACAATAGATCGGATTTCGCCCAGTCTTAAATACACCCACTGACAACAAGGGCGAAAGGGGCGAAAATAAAACGGGGACGAATATTTCCCTGTATAGAGTAAATCCTACACATCCACTATTCTTCGTCAATAAAACATGTAACATAATGTCAGTTGATAGCCACGTGTAACAAATACCGTTCATTGACGGATATTCTATTTTTAAACACAAACACTAGTATACTTTAGGTATACACATACTAAAAGAACAGTGACTTAATATAAGTTTAAGAATAGCAAAATGTAGTTTCTTTATATTATACAATTATCATCAGATCTGCCTTAAACTTTAATATATTTTTGGTCATAGTCTAGCACTTAGTTAAGAAAGAATCCAAATATTTTAGCTTTGAGATTTTAAAATGTTCTTATATTTTTATACAAAGCTCTTTGTTTACATATAAAATATATACATAATCTATTTGTTTTACTTATTATATATACATATTATACATATTTTCAGAGAGCACTTTGTTTACATACAAAACTAAAAATTATCATACAGTACTTACACCAAAAAAGATGATTAAACACATGAGATCATGGTGTAATAGAGTTAAACAGAATGTTTATATCATAACATTATATAAAAAAAATAAAAAATATAACATGGTCTATTTATAATCTATATCTTATAAACATGGTCAGTAGTTGATGTGTGAAACATTACCAACACACAACAATTTTGCATTTAATGTGTACAGTTAATTGATTTGCATAAAATAATGGATTTTCTTCACTTTGCCTGTGATGTTCTCAGACACAAAGAGGTTGTGTCTGTCATTGTCCATACATAAACCACATGGACGGTATAAGTCACAGTTGTCAATGTAGCGGAGGAACTGTCCGTCCTGATTCAGGATATGGATACAGTAGTTTTTATAGTCTGCTGTCAGGATCCGACCCTGGCTGTCTGTTGTGATGCCGCATGGATAGAAGGATCCATTGGTAGTAGACGGGGGACCAGTGTAGGTAAACCGGAGTTTCCCGGCCTGATTGACCACTACTACTGCACGGGCTTCATAGTCTGACACACAGATATCTAGGTTCCTGCTTTCACTGATGTATTTATTTTTGTGATGATCACCAGATGAATAGAGAGGCTGTCCTCTATCATCATACTGAATACTTTGTTTTTCTGTGGAGCCAGAGTAACGCACAACTTTTGTGTGATTATCATCAGTGTCCATGACAACCGGGAGGTCACCAGAGGAGGTACGACAGACACTGCGAGGTCTCCACCCCTGGAGTCTGAACACTGTCTGTATCTGTGAATTCTTCACTATGTTCACAGTTCTATCTCTGTAATCAGTATAAACTAGATCCCCACTCCTTGTCACTGCTATGTCCCATGGATTCCCTGACTTGGTTTGGATGGACTCCACTTTTTCACCCCGGAGGTTGTAGAGTTTCATCCTGCTGTCTTCACCACGCATCCAGATCTCTGTATCATTCAGACACGACACACTGTATATACCTCTATACCCTGTGTCTATAATTGTAATGACCCGGGGTACATCCATCAGTGACCGGTCTGGGGGAGAGAACTCGGCTCTCTGGGTCGCCATGCTGTATTATTGTTCCTCTGTTGTAAAAGATAATGGAAACAGAAAAAAATCCTTTTTTTTCTTCAAAGCTTTGAAAATCGAAACTGGTGTATGTCTAGCTGCAGGTCTGTAGCTCCCGGTCTGAAAAAATTCGGATGGACGACCTGGGAGCTACAGTGCCTGCCATAGTAAAAATCTGCAATTTACGGCGCACAAAAAATTGCGCTAGTTTTGGACTAATTAACCTTATTTCCGAACACATTCTATACAAATATTTAATTCTAAAAAATTCCCCAGACATTTTACTACAGATATGAACATTTTACTTGCCTCTGATATTCTCTTAAACACCATCACCAGCCCCGTAAAGTGAAGTGGTGCAGTTTGTTTACAGGTAAAAATGGCGACTTTCGATCTCGACGTGAATTTAACATACTTCTATTTCCGAGGTAGGTTAGCGTGTTTAAGAGAAAGTTTGAGGCAACTAAAGTACCGATATCAGTAGTAAATTGACTGAAAAATTTAATGGTACTAATGTTTTCCACAGAATTTGTGTGAAAATAAGGTTAAGCAGTCAAAAAGTAGCGCAAATTTTTGTGCGCGGTAAATTGCAGATTTTTACTATGGGAGGCACTGTAGCTCCCAGGTCGTCCATCCGAATTTTTTTAGACCGGGAGCTACAGACCTGCAGCTAGTGTATGTCCTAAATGTTCCCCAGAAATATACAATGTCATATTGTTCACTTCACTTTGCTTGGTGGGTGTTTAATACATTTAAAATAGTTCATAGGGGTTAAATATTGTTAAAGTGGCACCACTTTATGAACTTGAGAGGAATCAGAGATATCGTTTCTCTACACAATCTTTACACAGATGTATATTACAGACTTTACAGATACAATACATCGGTTTATCTAATCCATATCTATAAAATAGCGAAACATAATTAAGTGACAACTGAGTAACTCAGAAGACATATTGCTATCCCTGTACTTGGTCATTACTTAGTACATGTAGATATTCTGAAAAATATTTTCAAATCATTAATAAATTGTTTACAAGCATGTCATGTGCGGAATATCTTGTCCCCCAACCCCCGGAGAATTTTTTTTAAAAATCGCTTGGTAAAGTTGCCGAAATTAGAACCCACCTATGCCCACTGTTAACAACTGTTGGATCCGCATATATATATGTAATTATATATGGTAGACATGTATTGTGCAAGATAGATTTCCTTTGCTGGTCGTAGAGATGGTGAAAAATGTGCTGTTTTTCCAAAGATTCGTGCCAAACATAAAGCATAGAAATAAAGTTCATTTATATGAGTTTCCATACTTTTCTAACTTGTAATCTTTTCAATCGAAATAATTTGCATTTAAGGTAGTAATCTATGAGAAACACCCATCAAATTAATTACTTGAAATATTTTCTCGAATACACAAACTAATGGCTTTATTAATATTATGTGAAAGTTTATTTAAAGTAATTAACGTACGAAAATAATATAAATCATACTCATCAATAACTCTAAGCAGAAAAAATTGAGGAGCAGCGTATTTTGAAAATTTAGAAAACTACATTTGAATGATGTTTATTTGATTTTTGTTCAATCTAGCCTTCTATAATTTAAAAATGTGTAACTTGTATTCCGTTCATTGTAATTACCAGAAATTAGGACAAAGCCATCACTAGTCATTATCCAGGCTTTATGCACTTCAAATTTCAAGGTCAAATCTAATGGACAAAAGTGAAATGTGATGACGTCATTTAGTTAGTATTTTAGCAATTCTTGCCTCTGTTAAATATACTTATACCTCAATTATTCAAACATTTCAGGTAAAAATTTCATTATTTTGACATATTGTATTCCGGGTTCATGACAATCAATCATACTGGAAAATTTTATTTAAAGAAGAAAGTATAGTTTATTTCAATATTTGCCCTAAAATTCAAAAGTTGTTTAAATCTCATGAAAATGCATATATACCATCTTGAATATGTGTGTATATAAAGTACTAAGTTACACACTTTTATCTTGTTTCCAAAAATAATCATAACTTCAACATTTTGGCACATTTCTTAGATTTAGTAAAAAATGATGAAAAATGGCACATTTTCTTGTAGTTTTTGAAGAGGAAAATGTGTCCGCAGCCGTCACCCACAACGAACTTAATAAATTTTATTTAATATCACATGATAAAGTTATAATGTGTGTTTCCGATACTCTGAGTCAGTTACATGCATTGCAAATTTTGAAAAATCAAATATATTCATTCTTTCTTTTGATTTAAGGTGGTATGGGACACTTGTCGATATTAATGTGAATAAAAGTACATTATAGTACATTATAATCAAAATACTATCACCGTTTTAAAATTTTCACAAATTTTATAATATTTGACCCAAAAATATATTTAAAATTTTTGGAGAGGTAAACATTTTAAGAGCCCTAGCGGGATTCGATCTCTGACGTACAGATTCGTTGTGAACCCTCTAACCCACTGTGCTACGCTATTTGGTGACCATTCTGGGGGAAAGTAATTTATAAAATTACTCTTGAATTTATTGTCTATTTCGATAAATAGTATGTCGCAACACGGAGGTGTCCCATAACACCTTAAACCATTTAAAATATAAAAAGTTTTTTTTTCTATTTTAGTTCAGGCATATTTCGGAAATGTGGTAGATATCTAACATAGATAATGCTATCGGACCCAGGTCTCGAAGCTCAAGTTCACTTATTTACCTAAAACGAGACTTTCTCCGAAACATACTACCTACCTCGAAAAATCAAGTATGTTGAATTTTCATCGAGATCGAGAGTCGCCATTTTTACATGTAAACAAAGTGGACCACAGGAATTTACGGGACTGGTGATGGTGTTGAAAAGACTATCCGAGGCAAGTGAAGAGACGATATCAGTAGTAAATTGCATGAAGAATATAATGGTACTAATTGTTTTCACAGAATTTGCGTATAAATAAGGTTAATCAGTCGAAAACTAGCGCAAATTTTTGTGCGTAATAAATGTACAATTTTTTCAATGGGTGGCCCTGTAGCTCCCAGGTCGTCCATCCGAATTTTTTCAGACCGGGAGCTACAGACCTGCAGCTAAATGTGTCCTAATAAATGATCTTTTCCTTTTCTTGAAGAGTTGATCCCCTTTGCTTTTAATTAATAAAAATTAAATTCTTAACTGAAAAATATATACGGTATAAACATTATATTCAATAGTTTTTGCATTCCTAATGATGAAATGCATCTTTCCACCGAAGCATTTATGGATATTCTTAATATTTATTTTTTTAATGTGCTTGTCCCCATAGACATTAATGCAATCTTCCTTAATTAATTACTGCTTTGTTAGTAATATTTTTGAACATTTCTCTCGGTAAATCTTTTTCTACTCTAAAATGCATTAAATTAATATAAGAGTATTTAATACATGATGGATACTCAAGGTTAGAAAAATTAGGCCCTAATATGAATCGAATACCTTCAAACTCGCAAGTCGCACTGTTTGTACATGTATGTGTATAAATAATCTAAACATTATTTTCATGTAGACTAAAAAGAAAGTATGTACAAGTAAAACAAACAAACTAAAAAAATTTTTTTTTAATGAAAGAAGAAAAAAGAAAACTTCAAACGGGGATTGGATGGGGCGCTCGATCCGCCTTTAAGTTCACGGATCGAAAGGGATGAGGTATTACATGTAGCTGTATTTTATTCAATTCAAATCAATTTTTTGACAAAAACCACTTGTGGCGCAAGTCATACATACAGTATACAAATATAGTTAGTACATAGATCCTATTTTATTAAATGCATCACGTATGAAGTTACAAATATTTGTTGTTAGTTTAACATCTACTGGATTAAGAATCTTATAAGATGTCCATGCGTTATTAAAAAGTGAACAATATTCATTTCGTAGCTGTTTATAAAGAGGGCATGCAAATAAAATATGATGTTCATCTTCAAAAAGAGTATGACAGTTAATAAAATATCTTCAATCCCTTGGCATAATAGGGTTACAATATCTGCCAACCTCTATCTGTAATTTGTTGGCACTTATTCTTAGTAAAAAAAAGAACGAATCTTCTTGGAAATTGAAAAATTCATGTACGGTTGAATTTCAAGCTTGTTTAGATTTTGTGTACTTATGAATTGGCTGTAGAATGACATTTCTCCATTACCTTTTTATTTAATATTTTTAATGTATCTGAAAACTATATTTTCAAAATACTTTTTCAAAAATTTTCAAAATCATTCATAGATACTGTAATAGCATGTACATAGGCGTCGGAACCGAAGGGCTAGGTTTTTTTTTTGCAAATTTATACATACCAAAGACCTTTTTTTTGGTTTTTTTTTGCTTGTCAAGATTTTTGATAATTCTAGCCCCCCCCCCCCCTACCACCACTTTCAATTTGCTTCCGACGCCACTGCATGTAAACCAATAATATCACAATGAATTCTTTATTTACAGTTTTGCCAACAAGTTTTTAGCTCAACTGAGCTGAAAGCTCAAGTGAGCTTTTCTGATCACATTTTGTCTGTCGTCCGTCTCTCCGTCTGTCCGTCTGACTGTTTGTCCGTAAACTTTTCACATTTACAACATCTTCTCAAGAACTACTGGGCCAATTTCAACCAAACTTGGCACAAATCATCCTTAGGCAAAGGGGATTCAAAGTTGTGAAAATTAAGGTCCACGCCCTTTTTCAAGGGAAGATAATTAGAAGTTATTGAAAAATTTTGAGAAATTTTCAAAAATCTTCTTCTCAAGAACCATTAGGCCAGGAAAGCTGAAACATGTGTGGTAGCATCCTCAGGTAGTGTAGATTCAAAGTTGTGAAAAT
>WFKH01010211.1:52599934-52610232 GCA_016163765.1 Magallana hongkongensis | reverse complement strand
TTTGAGTTACTTGCGTGTGTGAAGTACGTGTGTAAAGCCTTAGGGTTTATGAGCAGAAAGTGTTGTATGTAGTACATGTATCTCTATTTTTTACATTGTAAATAAAGTTATTTCACAGTTCTACCTCTTTATTCATTCAAAGTTCAGTTTAAAAACGAGGAAATTTCCAGACCTTTAAACATCGTAAGAGCTGATTCATTATATGTTTCTAAAGGAAGTATGGGACACTCACCAAAGTAATTAAAAAATTATAAAACTTGGTTCAACGGTTAGCACTGTATTTCCTCTAACAGAATATAAAAAAAATTTGTTAGGTTAATATGTTTGTTTCCATGGTAACGGTACCCAAACATACTCTTGTTGGAAATCTTCCAGCTCATTAAAATACACCGCTTGCAACAGAAATGAAGCAATGCTACAGAGTTTGCAATTATTTGATTTCATTTTTCTTATATGCTATTCATAACACATTAACAGAAGAATGATTTTTTACAAAAAATTTTTGTCAACGCCTCCTCAGTATTTTACAAACTGCAACCGAATTTTCTCTGCATAGTTCAAATTTGTTGCTTTTTGTGTTGACCTTCAATGCAAAATGGTCAAAAACTTTATTTTAATATAATTAAAAGTTTTATTTTTGAACTGAAATAAAATGTTCAAACGTTATGCTTTCACTGGAAAATGAGAAACTCGTATGTCAATGACTTAGATAAAAAGATATTGCAGTCTGAATTTCCTCTGGTCTTTTTTTTTTTAATTTCGCGCCATTTTCACTTAAACACTATTCTAGTGTAGATAAAATAATCAATACCAACTTTTTGTTCAATAAACACTCAGTCAATTAATAATATCTTTATTAAAATGCTAGTACTTTTTAAAATTCACCAAAAAAGGTAAAAATATTCATTTAAATCCCAAATTTCCTCTGTTTAACTTGAAATTCCTCTGTTAAAGTACAATTTTTTAAACTATTTGCACCTTATAACAAGATACCAGGTAGGAACAAAATAATTCTAGTAGGTATTAACGAATTTAATTTATGATTTGCTACATGTATCTAATAATTATTTTTTTCAACTCTGAAACATATAAAAGGATCGAAATCAGCATTACATGATGTACAATATGCACAGTACAAAGGGCGAATTTATTTTAAGCCATTTGGTAGAACAACATCCATTACTGTTACAACCATATACCGGTATTATGGTACGAATTCTTTTTTATACATGTACTAATCAAGTTTATACTGGACATTTAACTCCTCACATGTACATGTCATAGATTAACAAACTTATACAAATAATAGCCCTCCCAACATTATTACAGGTATTACCAATCTAGCATAAATAATGAAGCTGACAATTACCGCTCCAGAATGAACAACCCTCTCAACATTTTTATCTCATCTCTAACATAAATATTGAAGTGGACAAGAACACAAGTCCTTGACGTATCCTTGCAACACCCCTTTTTCCTTGGGCTACTGTATGACTTTGAAAGTTAAAGTTTTGTGTTATTTTTTCACAAAGTATAGATGGTTCCTTAAGATTTCTTTCACACGATTAGCATCCAATGGTTTACCAATATTTGTGACAATGTTTGTCCGAAGTTTGGAAATTATTGTGCTATCTTCATCACCAGTTATTGTCTTTATACAAAGACCCATCATTCACATCCTTGACCATCTCTTCTATCATGTCACTCTCCATGGCCTTCGTAGTTCCGTTCCAGTTGATACTGCAATCATGTGGAGGAGGTGTTGATTTGGAATTAAGAGACAAAGTACATGTGCGACAGGCTTTCGATCTTGTTGAAAAGTTTTCTATTTTTCCAGAAAATGTTTTGATCATAGAAGAATGACCTGAAAGATGGGAAATAGCGTCAATTAAAATACTTATACATAGAAAAATATCTAAACAAAAACTGTTGTGACATTCGAACACAAGGATTTTTTAGGATGTACAATTTATGGTTCATTAAGATTGGGGGTGGGACAATTCAGGGTTTATTCAATTGGTTCGATTTCTATTCAAAATGCTACAATTCATTTTTTTTTCCGATTCGATTAAATCTAGATAAAGCCTTTAGCTAATATTTCTCATTATAAATGAAATACTAATCTTTATCTTGTAGATTCCTTTACTTAAGCATAACAAACAAAAAATTCATAAAAAAAATTACATAATTTAGAATTTACTTATAAAATAAACAAACTTTTTTAATATTAAAATGACAGATTTTCAATTGGCACACTCATGCTTAGAGTATTAAACAGAAAAAAATCAATGAAAATAAATGGCACAGTGATAATCTCTGGGACTAAAGATTTCAGTCAACAATATATGGAATATTACAGTTAACTTTTACCCTACTGTCAAATCATTGAATTTTGTGAGGTCTAATTTTGGAGAATTGTTATCATTCATTAAAGGTTCATTGGGATGCAATTTTATGGATTATTTTGCACATTTAATGAAGAATTTTTGGTGGTTTTTTGAGAGTTTTTTTGTGGGGGTTTTAATTTGTTGATATGAAAGAGTATACCCTTGAAATCCATGAAAATTAAACCAATCACAGAGATACCAATCGAACGTAGTTTATGTAATTTATCAAATACCTGACAAATTGTCATGACTTCCCACTCTCTCTCTCTCTTTTGCCAACCAACATATTTTTATATATAGCTCTTCTTCCTTAGGAGATCAATACAATCTAAAAATGGCCACGACCATTGAGCTCTCTTAAATGCATATCTGCTTACATCTCTAATTCCACCAAACTCCTCCACTGTCTCCAACCACAATCAGACATTTTGACAACTTCTTCATGGTCAACATCTGTAATATTAAGTTACATAATCAGGAAATTTTGCACCATAAGATATTAATTGGAACACCAATTGGTTGCCAAGTTGATCAGTAAAAAAATATATGCATATGTACTTGATATTATAAAGGAACACCAATTGGTTGCCAAGTTTTTCAGTAAAAAATATATATGCATATGTACTTGATGTTATAAAGGCATAAACAGAGGTTAACTCAGATTTACTCAGATTCAACTCAGATTTAACAAACATATAATTATTTACTGGAAGAGGGATAGTTATTATTAGACTCTGACTTCTAAAATCTTCACTTTTAAATTAGTTGTTCTCCAATCAGATACATAAATATGTCCATGCAAATCTTTCCACATGAAGAAGGGCATGGGGCTGTGAAAAGTAAATTTTGAGGGAGCATTATTGTGAAAGACTCAAAGTCACACAAAAAAGACACCATCTGAGGTTGAGTTTTCAATAAAAACAAAATTGTACTTGAAACCTATTTCACACCTATTTGAAATTTATTTTGCTGTCAATATGTGTATACCATAACAAATATCATTACCTAAAGTGTTCAATCTGTTTTTCTATTTTAAAATACATGTACAAGTTAGAAATTGGAGACTGTTTTAAAAATTTACCCTGTGAAAGAATACATGTCAAATTCTGTAAATATATCCTTGGTGTTCACAGGAAAAGTACAAATTTTGCAGTGTTGTCTGAATTGGGAAGGTTTCCCTTGCATTATGATATTGTAAGATTGTTAATCAAAAGTTGGTATAGATTTGAAAATATGTCCACAGAATTTCCTCTACTTAAAGATGCATATGAATCATTATGTAGTAAAAATCTTTTTGTAACTGGCAAAAATTCATGGTTTGCTTTTATACAAAAATTAAGAACAATTCTTAATATTAAAGATGAAGTAATTTTTTATGGAAAACATAAATTTAAGTCAGTCTGTTATAAAACATTATTAGATTATTATGTAAAAAATTGGTATACAAGTCAGCAAATCTATGCTGATGGTAAATTAAGCACATATGTAAAACTCAAACAAAATTGGGGTTATGAAAATTATTTGTCAATAGTTAAAAATTTTGATCACAGAAAATCTCTATGTAAATTAAGAATTTCCTGTCACAGATTGCAAATTGAAGTGGGAAGATTTACCAACATCCCTAGAGAAGATCGATTATGTAATAGATGTAATTGTAACAGTATAGATGATGAAACTCATTTTTTGATTACATGTGAAAAATATGATCACCAAAGAAAAGAAATATTTCAGTTAATTAAAAGCAAATTTCCAAAATTTTCAGCCTTGGATAATGAACAAAAACTTTTTTGGTTACTCAATATTGAAGACAAGGAAATCCTTAATCTTGTGGGCAAATTTATAAATGATAACATGCTATAGTACTCCTTTTTAAGTGAAATATTGTTGGAATTAACATTGTCTTTTACTATAATTATTATACTTTAATGATTTTTACACTATCATTGGCTTGTCTTTCTCTTGTAATTATAATAATATGTCATGTACTTGTCTGTTCTGGACTCTGAATTAGAAATAAATGATCTGTTCTGTTCTGTACATCTCCTGACGTCATCACTCATGGGTTTCCGGTAGTTTAACACCTAACGCCACACAAAATGGCTGTCAGACATAGCATCAGAAATTACTGATACAAAATCAAAGTTAGTTGTCATCATATGCAGTTTCTACTTGTAGCTAAAATATAAACTGGATGCCACATAATTCGACTAATGGCTATGAATAAAGATGGCAGGAGATTTCATATGTGTGGTATAACATCATTTTGGAATGAACTCATGCGTTGAAAATCGACTACTGGAAACATCTGATTATCTGAAACATGTGACGACATGATACAAATTCTGATATATTTTAGAATTATAACTATAAATAATGAGAGACATTAAGAATTCTACTGAGTTCTGATAACAGGGGGTTTTCCTACTGTTTTTAAACTGGGTCCAGGGTCCGTAGAATTGGGAAAATTGACGCGTAAACTGTTGAAATTGGGAAAATAATAAACTTTCTAAAAGTACTATTAGTTTCATTATTATGCTGCAAAATATAAACAAAAGTGAAGAAAAAAGCTGTTTTGTTGTATTTTAATTATCAGCAAGGTTAAACATTGATTCTTATGACTTTATTACAATGATATTTTTCTCTTTTTTTTTGTCTTCAAAAAAGTCAACAGCTCTTTCCAACATTTACGGACACCTGATTGGGAAAGAACGCCTTGAATTGGGAAAATATTGATGATTTTCCGATTGGGAATGGGTCCGGTAAACGGACCCAGAAATAAGCCAGGAAAACCCCTGTGATATGTGTTTTGAACCATACTGTCAAAAACTTGTATACATTAATTTTAATATTTTTTTTAATATGAAATTACACCTCAGGTGCTTGGGGCTTTACTCACGAATATGTACGATGCCTACTTATATAATTATAGGTATCTTACATGTTTATGAGCAGAGACCAATACCTGCAAGCATAATTAAGAATCAAAGTACTGAAAGTACTGATAGGCGGAAGCATGATTGCAAGTGTCAATGTCATAATGTTATTATAAATATTTTCTCCTTAAGAATTAGTTTGATAACAAAAAACACTATTCTAATATGTCAGTTAAGGTATATACATGTAGTAAATGTGGAAATACTCAGTTACTGCACCAGATTAGTCTGGATCATGCCTTAAATAAAGATTATATGAGAAAAGCAATTTAAACATCAAAACATTTATTTTGTTAAGTACATTCGTATAACCAGTTGATACTGATATGCAAGCTGAAATTTCAGGTATACATTTTCATTTATTATGCCGACTTATTAAAAATGTTCATTTTGACATCAAAATGATGAAAGAATATTATAGTATTAGAATTTAGTAAACTGAACTTCTGAAACTGCAGTATTTTATTCTTTACAATAATGTTTCACCAAAATACAGAAGTTACATTTGTACATCACTTGATTACAGTATTTTACACAATCAAGTAGTCTGTGTGTCACTTTGCTTACCTGAGAAGCAATAGCCATTGAGAAATCAGCTTTATAGAATAATACACAAAATATCTGGACAATGTGTAGTAAAAAAGGTAATAAATAAAGAGATTTTCAAGTTTTCTTAATATATTCTCAAGTTTAACAGTAACAGGATGATTTCAAAGTCATTTTATATGTGGAGAATTGCAGACCTCTAAATGATCCTCAGATTGCAGTTCATACATTTTGTTGACAAATGTCTAAAACTTAGAAAGAATGTATTTACTTACTGTACTGTACACCAAACATATTTTACAAAGATCAAACATATATGCAAATGTTGAGAATTACAATACAATGTAAAAGCCCAGTAATTTATGGATAGCTATAGATTGATATTCAATAATGTAAAAATTATGTGTCCTTTACAATTGCTCCATGTTGTACTGTCAAATCACAGGTCTCTAATACTGAAGACATTTGAACTTTTAACTTTTAAGTCTTTATTTTAATACTAATGGAATCTTCAAGAGAACTTCCCCCATGACAGAACATAGACTTCCAAAGAATCCCTTTATAGCTGCATGCCGTAAATGTGTTTTTGGAAAGCGTGTAATCCTGGTGTGTGCATTTGTGGTAACAACAATTTCAATTCACTAGTGTTGTCTTGCATCCATTATACCAATGACAACTGTCTTTTTCAGCAGGATATTCTAAAATGTGTTGATGAAAAATAAATAATGGATATGTTATCAAGCACTCTTTCATTACAATATACTTGACCTCCAATAAAGAAAACATGGATTTAAAAATAAAATTAATCTATAAAATATTTTGAATTTATGTGTGTTTAACCTTAAATTATTTATTTTCAAAAGTATACATGTGTTTTGCAAATAAAGGATGAAATATATAAGAAGATCACACGATATGGATTATCAATATTTGTAAGGTTATTTCGGTATATTACATACAATTAATGGAAAATGAAGTGATTGAACTGTAAAATGAAAGTTTAATTTTTTTCCCAAAATTCTTCAGTTTATAACTGCATTTAGAACAAGAATATTTACTATATTATTAAAGATATGACAACAATATATCTGTGAGTCAATGCTCACTAGTGATACCCGTGCTCTGATGTGTATACAAAAAAGCATAGTTAACATTACATGTGACAGGAAGTTGACATCAAATGTTTTGAAAACTGAATCCTACCGTATGGCATGCCTTAACAAAGAGTGAGTTAAAATTTCAAGCATCTGCGATTGCTGCCGAGATATCTTTGACAAAATTTGTGTTATAGACAAACAGACACACAAGGGTAAAACAATATACCCCCTCTCCTTCCGAGCATGGGTATAATTAGTTCATACTTAAACAAGAAAACTACGGGGAATATCATAATTAAATTTAGTTGTATTTACTAACCTTGAAAATGGTGTTAAGGCCATTAAGATGAGGATTCCAGCATAATTTCGATGCCCTGCTTCCATTTAGAAGTTGCAAACGTGCAATGTTTGTCCCTCTTTAAAAGTGCTGAACTGGGAAGCCAACACCGCATTTATAGCATCCATCTTTTTCTTTGTTTTGCTTGAATTTTGCTGTGTGCCCAAATTTAACAACTCTCCCCTTCACCAGAGATGAAGAATGATGTTGGGCTCTCATGGTCTCCTCTTGTCAGTTAACGTTAATCAGTTTCTTGACATTCATCTAAAAGAACATACATATAGAACATATAGATATATGTTAGGTCATTATCTATAATCTTTGTCAGGTATATAATTGAGTCTTTTTGGAATTGCAATTAATCATGAACATGATAGATCAAAGACATACCGGCATATAGTCCAAGTTCTCATGAATTGAAAATTTTAAAAAATTTTTAAAAAACACGCAGTCATCAAAATTATCATATAAATTATGATATAAAGAAATTTCCATAGGAAATTTTAGGCACTTTCATTATAGAGTAATGATAACGTAATTCTGAGATACAAGTAAATACAGTAGGTAAAAGGATAAATCATGTTAATTTTTTTTAAATGTTCAATTAAATATCTTTATTAATGGCTAGCCTATCTGGAATATTTATTATATCAACCAATCAATTGCATCTTGTTATGTATGAAACTTAAAAGCTATATTCTGATATATTTTTAGAGAAAATCCATTTGCATTATTCATGAGTCATTTTAAAACCAAGCTGAATATCTGTAAGCAAAATGAATGAACCCTATATCATACAACAGCTGTACAATGCAGTACGTATTATGAAATCACCATATGAAAATATAGATCTGCAAAGATGTCACAAAATATTAAAGGTTTAAAAAAAGTTTAACGTTATCTTCCGTTATATGCGATTTCATTGTGCTAAATTTTAATCTTTAAAGAAATCCTATACGCCTCGCCTTGTACAGTATTCATAACTATAGACCGACATTATTTCAGAATTATCGATGAATGCCTAACACAAACAATATAAATTCTATCATAAAATTTATGTACTTATCCGAGATTTCTCTGATTCTAACCCCCGCTTTTATATTGTGTCATCTCTCCCCCGCACGTCACAATATATGTAGCAGTGTTTTCTTTATAGTGTACAAATAAACACCACGTCTCAGGTTCGATGAATTTATTAATGTATAAATGCTGGTATTTTTAAACCCTGTAAATATCAATAACAATAATGAATATAATTATCACATATTTCATATGAATACAATATTATAGATTTACATATAAATTGACTTCTTTAAAACATTAAGCGATATACTGAGTATTTGACTATTATCATGATTATAGTAAGAGTTATTTCCCTTACATCATAATATTTAATACATGGACATCTGAGAACATTACGGATTTAATAAATAATTTACAAACACATTTATAAATAATAAATATGTACATTCGATAGAATATAAATATATATATGTGTACCTGATTATGGATCAGGGTTTGTACACTTGGTCTGGCCCAAGAATTACATGCGGGCATATACAATGTAGACCTATTAATAATATACGGACTTGATAATATACACTTCTGCGATATTTCATGAATTTAATTCAAATATGCATTAATCTTGATTAATTATTTACACATTTTAACTCAGTATATTACACTTGAAGATGAGATAAAAGTCAGAAATAAAAGTTATTAGAAAAGAAGAAATTAAAGTCAACTTACAGTCGATATTGTCGATGTACTACTCATCAGTATCGTCAAACTATCGTCCGGCAATTTGATAAATTATATACAAAAGGTAAATGTCTAAGAGGACATAATGTCAACCGTCCCTCTTGACTATATGAATCGATCTACCCGCCAAACCTTGACACAAAGACCAACATACCGCGGGAAATCTCTAACCAATCAAAAGCCAAGACTATAGAACCCAACTGACCAATTTACATAATTGCCTTAGGACATATATAAATAAAATATAAAACCAAATGTTGTTGTATTCTTTTATTAATCATGTAAACGGCTATTCAAAATATCGCGGAAATTCAAATACGCGAATTGTAGAAAGCAGAAATAAATAGTTACAATTTTGATATTTAATTATTTCAATAAAAACAAATTAAAAATAACACTCTACCACATATACAAGCGGGGATTAGAGTCAGAGGAATTTCGGATTAAGAATGTACCAGCTCCTCGATCAAGAAAGCGTTATTACCATTATTTGAACATGAAAATCTAAAATGATGAGGCAAACGTTTATACAATGAGAAATAACACATTAGTTACCTAACTTACCTTACGTATGTCGAAGATGGACAGTCATCAGTTGTTCTCAACGTGGGTTTGTTGACAAAAATTTTACATTGTCTGAGATTACTACGCGAAACGTTGGTATGTTTACAAATAATTTATAGGCATGGTATCATTCTAATAATCTTTTTTAAATAGAATTAAACACACCGTTGTTCTTAAAAACATTCATTACCTGTTTCCCTATTAATTTTTCCTTCTGTACTCATAAACACGCATTTTCAAATTGAACTATTTTTTCCCTCGCAATTTCATCTACAGGCATCAGACTCCCATTTGGCGCACCTCGGCCGATTCCGGTATCCTACATCATTAGATGAGGTACGAATCTGCCGAGGTGTGCCGAATGATCAGACTTTGTTGTTTATGTCGCATACCATTGCAAGAGTTATCGTTCGTTCCTGTACTATCAAAAACGTAAACTCATAACTAAACTACCACATGCTATCTTTGGTATTAGGCATTTTCGATGGATAATAACAAACGATAAAGTAAAAATTTAGACACATACCATAAGAGATCTATTATCAAAAACGATGTTTAAACGGGGGTAGAGAGTTGTATGCCCTTAGTTTAAATAACATCCGATAGATTTACCATGAAAAAGGGCAGGAATTTGACCTTTGACGTAGAAGGTCATGAAAGCAATTGCAGTAGG
>WFKH01010211.1:52574869-52598555 GCA_016163765.1 Magallana hongkongensis | reverse complement strand
GGGGGGGGGGGGTCGAAGTTATACATAGAAAAATTTATATAAGTAGAGTAAATCTTTAAAAATCTTCTTCTTATAAACTAATTAGCCAGGAAATCAGAAACTAGTGTGGAATCATCCTCAGGTAGTGTAGATTCAAAGTTGTGAAAACCATGACCCCCAGGGGTAGGTTGGGGCCACAATGAGGGAGGTTGAAGTTTTACATAGGAATATATAGAGTAAATCTTTAAAAATCTTCTTCTCATAAACTAGTCAGCCAGGAAAGCTGAAACTAGTGTGGAAGCATCCTTAGTAAGTGTAGATTCAAAGTTGTGAAAATCTTGATCCCCCGGGGTAGGGTTGAGCCACAATGGGGGGGGGGGGGTTGAAGTTTTTCATAGGAATATATAGAGTAAATTTTTTTAAATCTTCTTTTTAGAAACTAATCAGCCGGGAAAGCTGAAACTTGTGTGGAAACATCCTCAGGTAGTTTAGATTCAAAGTTGTGAAAATCATGATCCCCGGGGGTAGGGTGGGGCCACAATGGGGGGTCGAAGTTTTACATAGGAATATATAGAGTAAATCTTTAAAAATCTTCTCAGAAACTAATCAGCCAGATGATTCTTTATAATTGTTAAGGCTTTGGCCCCAGGACAATTCTTCGGCCTCACAAGAAGGTTCAGAGTTTGGTGTAGGTTTATATCCCATATATAAACAATTGGTAATGATATTTTGGAGAACTGCAAAACTCAACATATGTAATATGACTATAAAATCATCCTGTTAGAAAAGGGACTAATGATTATAAACATAAGAATATCCAGAGGGGAAATGGATTTTATTTATACAGGATCTACATGTATTATTGTACATTGTCCAGATAGTTTGTATTATGACTCCATTAAGCTGATTTTATCATACCTATTGTTCCTCAGGTGAGCGATGTGACCCATAGGCCTCTTGTTCCATATCCTGCAAGTTTTTCATCATCTAAATATGTATGTTGTAAAAGCAAGTTTGAGTTCTCTTGATCTGAAACAATTTTCTGCAATCTGTAGTAATAATTTATATATCGTTCTGAAAATAATGGGAAGTGCAACAAACTCGATTCTAACTGCTAAATTAGAAGCTTTATAATGAAGCCCTAAAATGTCTTTCAAGATAAAATTTTGAATTTCTTCAAATGAAGTTTTGTCAAAATCTTTTATTATTTTTTTTAATATTATTTGAATCCAAATTTCAAAAGCATAAGTCATTTTAAGTCGGGTTTGGAATACAGAAAACAGACGTCTGGAGAATATGCAGATGGTAATTTTTCTATGTGCGAAGAAAACACTGGTTACTACAATTATAATTGTTTTAATTTATGACAAAATTTTCCAGTTATGTTCTCTAGCCAAGGGATTTCGGTCCACTCCGCTCACCATCATAGGGAGCGAAGTGGACTGAAAACCCTTGGCTAGCGAAGATGATTTGCAGTGTAATTTGCTTTTGAAGTCTGAAGATTTATCTCCAGAAATGTGCAGCTTCTAACAAAATCAAGTTTCTTCTTTTTTATCTTTTTATCTGAATAGTTAAACTTAAACTTAAATCTGCTTGGTCCGATTTTATGTCAAATTTTGTGTACGCTTTTAAACGATGGTTATGCTAAGTAACGTTATGTGTATAATAATAGACATTGCAGTAGTTTTCCCAGTCACTTAAGCCAAATTTCAATGAAAACAAATATGTAAAAAACTTGTGAACAAAACAAACGACATAAAAGGGTATCGCGTTATTTCGCCTCGTGTTAAAATTCGCACCTGACGTCGAGACCGGTATGGTTGTATTACGACTTTGACACCGGTATAAAGTTTAAGCAAATTAAGAGCCATTCTCTGTAAGCATTTGTATAGGAGGTTCGGCACGCATAGTCACCGATTTTCCTCAAATTCTAATATGATGTATATAATCATATACCTATCATAAAAACACTTAAAGTTGGTTGCTAGGCAACTCCGTTACCATGGATACACACACCTATCATTCTTAGCATAAAATAGTCTTGATTTTTACTGAAGAACATACTTTTTCTGCTTAAATATTTATTTCAGTTAGATTTGTTGTGATAAATCTTCATCAAACTTTCAAAGCATCACATCTTAACTATTGAATAATACAATTAGCAAATCATAGTATTTATTTTTCTTTATTGTACCAAGGGCTTAAAAGTACTTGGTTAACAACTTTGTAAAAAACCTAGAAATGAGGCATTTTTGGTGATGCCGTGTAAACTCTTGCGGACAGGTTGATGCAAACCGACACCAATCCTGGCAACATTTTATTATATGGTAAGAAAGATCATAATGCCACATGTACATGTATTCATTATTCAGTGCGAAAAACCAGCCGTCTTGTTCCTTGATGTTAAATTTTCCTTGATGTTAAATTTTCATCGGTAACAAAATATATTATGGTAATTATCTAATATAAAATATCTTAAAATCCTTTGCCATCTTCTTTGCCAATCCCTCAAGTTATTGTTGCAGCACTAATAAAATCATACAACTGTATTTTATTTATTAATTTATAACTTTAATGAATTAAAAAAAAATGCATAAAGATGAGAATGCTGAAATTAAGTTATTTTTAAAGTCAAGTGTACTGGTATATATATATAATCAATCAAATGTACTTCTAAGTTAGGATCCATGTGTTGATTTATTATATTCTATGTTTATGATTGCTTGCATATTTCTTAGCTGCAAAGTAAAAATAAGAGTACTTCTAATTAAAAATATGTTGGTCAGAATCCCAATTGGTGTAGTTTCCATTTGTCCATTGCTTGAAATGTCAATTCACTCACTCAAACAACTTGAATTTTTAATTCATAGATGAACCCATATGCATATAACCAAGCAGTTTCCAGAAAAGTTTAAAGAACTTTTAAAAACTTGTCTGGAAACTGCTACTCAGCATACATGGTTATTTTTCAGTTACCACTTGTACACTTTTAATACCAAATAAGTCCTAGTATAGAACCCATAGATCAAAGTATTTACATGTACAAGGCTGCTAGTTTCATTCCATATTTCCTATATAACTAAAATCAAGGATCATGATTTTTCAAATTATCTTTTTTTAAGTTTTACAAGCTATATTATACAAGTACCCGATATGATATCATAACTATAAATTATTAATAATTATTAATTTACATGCATTATTTACCAAAAAAAATTATAATTCCTGCAGGTTACCCATGCAGAGAATTTTTAAACATTTTCATCAAAATATCCAAATGTTTAGTTAGACATGTTAAAGTAAGTTTGTATTTAATGTTATTTTTACATTCCCAATGCATATAATATTTCATTCCTTTCATTGGTTCATACCAATTAACAGTTTTGGCTGAATCAGAATGGCTTATTTATATAGAACTCAGCATAGGAGTTATTAATGAAATATAATTTCTCAGCAGAAACAATATTACTTTCATCAAGTTTAAAAAATATAAATTCATTACTGTGTAATTCTGTGTACACATACAAATACTAATGTTGGTATCATGAAAGTATTCAATTAAGAAATTATCCCAATTGTCATAAATTTAATGCTGATTTCAAAGGTTTATTATAATTAAAAATCTTGAGGTATGTGAACTTCAGTATATAGATGATAAAAGTAAATTAAGGTAACTCCTAGCATAATACAATGGACCCCACAATACATTTTAAATATGATTTTTAAGTGTTTTCTTGGGTAGGCCGGATTCATTGTCATTTTTCGGTTACTTCTCTTTATGAAATTTGTAATTCTAAATACAACAGGGGAAGTGACCCTGACTCCTGACACCCCTATAGATCAAAGCCTGTAAAGGCAAATTAATTAAACTCAAGTTTTTGAAGAAATAGTTAAAAGATGTGTCTATCATATTTACAGTCCATCTCATATCCCAATGACAATTATTGGCATAAAGACCAGTAAACACAAAACAATTTAAAACAAATACCTATCAATACAGTACCAACATGCATTTTTATTCATTGATGTGAGTATACTTGGAAAAAAAAATCCCCCCAAACAGTATAACAATTACGTGTAGTTTGGTAATATGTTTCAACTTTCTTAAGGTATCCGATCCATATTAGGACCTAATTTTTCTAACCTTGAATATCCATCATGTATTAAATACTCTGATATTAATTTAACTTTTTAGAGAAGAAAAAGATTAACCGAGAGAAATTTTCAAAAATATTATTAACTAAGCAATAATTAATTAATGAAGATTGCATGAATGTCTATGGGGACAAGCACATTTTTTAAAATAAAAAATTAAATATTAAGAATATCAATAAATGCTTCGGTGGAAAGATGCATTTCATCATTAGGAATACAAAAACTAGTCAAAATAAATTTTATACCGTATATATTTTTTTTAGAATTAATTTTTATAAATTAAAAGCAAAGGGGAGCAACTCTGCAAGAAAAGGAAAAGGTCAATTATTAAGAAACATTCTGCTCTTACATACTGACACTTAAACATGAAAATTATGCCCAAGTATACTAAGTATGAAGCCCATACATATATGTTATGCATCCAGATTCAATAAATTTGGGGCTATTATGGATCGGATACCTTAATATAGCAGGAAACTTATAAGAAAGTAACAAAATTCTCTACTCCAAAATTTTATAAAGTACCTCTGACTGTTGATTGCATCCTCCACATGCATGAATGAATTCTACATAAATGTACATGCAACAAGCAGTTGTAATATATTAAAAATGAATACATGTACATATAAGCATATGTAAAAAGTGTTTGGATTTTAACAATCAATTTTCTAACTTACAAATGATACATATGTGATTTTGTATGTATTTTCCAAGCTTTTGTGGTGAGGGAGGGGTTTCTTTAATTAAATGAATAATTTTATATTATTAATAGAATACCAGAATATGTAATGGCTATATTTTTGCCCACAGTTTTTTGTTGTTTTTTTTTTGGCTTACAGATTTAATTAGTTTGGTTTTCTTGTGTGTGTTCATTTTCTAGTTTGTTTTTATACAGAGATTGAAGGTACTAAAAGGGAATCAACTCATTTTTTTTTTTCAATTTTAGCTGTTTAGATTGAAAGAAACATTAATTACACATGCATGTAAAATAAGTTCCAGTGGAACATTGTATTTGATATAGCTGGTAAATTCTTTGTAATTTATGATTTTGAGTATTTATGATGAGTAATTCATATGCATAACTAATATTAATTAAACTACAAACCTGAAGTAACAAAGATTCATCAAGTCCAACTGCACTACATAAACAAGATAAGGCATAATTGGATGGAATTTCAGAAACACTAATAGAGGTTCATATTAGAGGTGTAGTGACAATATCTATGGGTCATAGCAAAAATAAAGATAAAATCTTTAAGATGCTGGGAAAAAAACACTTTGTTGACATGCTGTTTCAACACTTCTCTTTTTGAACTCTCAGCACAAAAGAATTCTAAATTGCAAAGGGAGATGATACATTTTCCAAAAATGTAATCATTTTTTAACTAATTATTAACAACAATAAGGATAGCTTCCCAATCATGCTTTTCCATTTTTAGATAGTTGAAGGCTTGATGATTTTAATTCTATGCTTGTGAAACGTTGAGCTTGTCGCATAATTTTATAACACTGCAGTAAAAATGGTCAATTTTGATAAAAATTGAAGTTGGGACGTGTTTTCATGGAAACTGGTCCGTATATATATAATTTGACATGTGATTTTTAGATAGTTTAATAAGGTCTACATTTCGGAAAATTTTCGGCAAAATCGGTTTCTATGCGTGCCGAAAAAGTTTAAGTGCTTACAGAGAATGGCTCTTAAAATTAACCTGTGTACATGTACATTTTTTTCGCTAATATTTCTGAAGTTTGCTTTGTTTACAATCGATGCATAACATGCGGGTTGAATAAACCCAATCATTCTGGGGACGAGACCAAACCAAACGGTTCCCTTTTCTAACCATTCCCATGATGCATTTTGGTTTGTTTTATCATTTACCAAAAAAGAAATTATTTTATTTACTTTGAATATTTCTAACTTTGAAAGGAGACCGATTCTGCTGGTGTAAATAGGAGAAAAGCCATAACTTTCTAAGATAATTGGTTTGTATGGAAAATTATTTGATACTGAAATAACCAAAAAATCGGACCAAGCAGCTTTAAAACTCCTTTGCTGTGCTATATTGAAAAAAACCCCAGCATATTTACTAATGCTTTTGTTGAAAACTAATCTGCAAAATTATCTCTGAGAGATTTCTTTAAAATTAAGTCATATCACATGCACAGAGGTTCATCACAATGTCTTAGTCTTCTTAGTTTTTTATTACCCCTATACTGATCCTTAGATAGTGTATATTTTTCATTGTTCAAACCGTGATCCCCAAGCAAATATTGGGGCCTCAGGAGGAGTTCAAAATTCAACATAGAAATATATACATGTATAGGGACAAATGTTCAAAAATATTCTAGAGAACTACAATGCTACATTTTGTGATATTAATATGCAAGCAACCCTCATATCTTCTTATCCTTACACCAAGGTCACATTGATCTATTTTTGATATTTTGCATTTTTTTTAAATTAAATCTTTCATATTTTTAATCCTAGGTCATCAAACATTGTTAGTTAGTGTATCTTACAACCTACATTTTGCTTTTAGTCATTATTCATTTTCCATTTTTGTTATGTTTAGACCTAGGAAAATAAGATTGGTCAGTTGTTGCATCTTAGGTAGAACATAGAATATGATGTCCCAAAATAAGATTTCAATGATCTTTTTTATACCCCCGCTCTGAAGGAAAGGGGGAGTATAGTGTTTCTGTGTGTCTGTCTGTCTGTCTGTCTGTAATAAATTTTCGTCAAAGATTTCTCAGCAACTATTAATCGCATTTGCTTGAAAATTTAACTATAAATTTAACTTCAATATATTACTATGTAAAAATTTGACCCCCATTGAGGCTCCACCATATCCTTAGGGATCAAGACTTTATGAAACTTAATTCGACACTGCCTAAAGCCACTTCCACACAAGTTACAGCTTTTCGGGTTACTATTTCGTGGATTTTGTTGTTAAGTTGATCCACGAAATTAAATGTTCATTGAAGTGCAATTTTTTTTAAACATTTTGTATTAATAGAGTCATTGGCCACGAATTTACATATCCTTGAAACTGTGCTTTTCACTTTATCCACGAAAATTGATACCCTTGAATATTAATGAAACCACCGTAAATACTTTTTGAGAAGAAGATTTTTACAAAATATTATGTATATATATATATTCCTATGTACCCCCCCCCCCCCCCATTGTGGCCCCACCCTACCTCGGAGGATCATGATTTTTTACAAACTTGAATCTAACCTACCTGAGGATGCTTCCACACTAGTTTTAGATTTTCTGGTCAAATGGTTTTTGAGAAGAAGATTTTTAAAGATTTTCTCAATTTTATACCTATGTAAAAATTCGAAACCCCCCCCCCCCACATTTTGGCGTACCCTACCCTTGGGGATCATGATGGTCACAACTTTGAATCTACACTACCTGAGGATACTTCAACATAAGTTTCAGCTTTCCTGGCCAAATGGTTCTTGAGAAGATTTTTGAAAATTTCTCACATTTTTTTAATAATTCCTATTTATCTCCCCTTGAAAAAGGGCGTGGTTTTTTTATAACTTTGAATTTCCTTTGCCTAAGGGTGCTTTGTGCAACATTTGGTTGAAAAATGCTTAGTGGTTCTAGAGGAGATGTTGAAAATGTGAAAAGTTTACGGACAGACGGACGACCGACAAAAATAGATCAGAAAAGCTCACTTGAGTTTTCAGCTCATGTGAGCTTAAAAAAAGAAATCCCAATGTACAGATCACTTATTCAAAGATATTGTTTGTTTGAATTACAGATACTGCAAAGAAGACTGAATAACACCCTACCATACATGTACATGCACCACACTTTGGGCTTTTGCCCAGTCGAGTTCACACTTCGCTGCTCCACTGACCACAGACGTTATATTTGCTGCTCTAATGAAGAAAAATTCCATGGTGCTTGTATGGACACTTTTTGTACTTATATTTGTTTAGATAAAAAATCTTCTCATTTTTAAAACAACTATATATTGGGATGGCAAATTTTGCCCCTTCCTCCAAAGTTCTGATGTCATTGTATGACCATTGCCAAATTAAAAGCTTCTTTTTGATAAACAATACATTGATTTTTTGTTTAAAGTTTTATTTTAAAAAACCAAACTCATAAAACATTCAGAAGCAGTATCAATTATATATACATGTACATGTATGTATATATGCTGATTGTCTAATTACATTTTCAGAATTGCAAAAACTCAAAGATAAAAACATCAAGGGACAGAACTCTTAAGAAGTTTAAAGTTAAAACACAATCACTTATTATATACTTTTATAAATAGAAAAAAGGATTTTTTTTCTAATATACATGTAAATATAGAGTCACTTGATATACATGTGATACATATACACAGTCACTTTGTTTACACATAATATATAAACATTGTCTATGTTTGTTTACTTATATATTATCAGAGATAACTTTGTTTACATACAAAACTGAAAATTATCATATACAAATAAATAAAGATTGATGTCTTGTATTGATTAAACACAAGAAAACGTACTATTAATACAGTTAAACAGTCTGTTGATATCTTATCGACATGGTAGTAATAGTTAATGTGTGTAACATAATCAACACACAACATGTTTACATCTGATATACACCATATAAATACATGCAATGTTAATAGTTTGATTACATGTTATACTTACACACAGTATGTAATGTATACTTCATATGCTTTGTTCACATTTAATTTATACAATTAATTGATTTGCATGTAATATAGTATTTTCTTCACTTTACCTGTGTACCACTCAGCCACAAAGAGGTTGTCTCTGGTGTCCATACATATACCCCGTGGACGGTCTAAATCACAGTTGTCAATGTAGCGGAGGAACAGTCCATCCTGATCCAGGATGTAGATACAGCAGTTGTTACTGTCTGCTGTCAGGATCCGACCCTGGCTGTCTGTTGTGATGCCGACTGGATAGAATGATTTCTTGTTTGTAGAGGGACGACCAGTGTAGGTGAACCGGAGTTTCCCGGTCTGATTGACTACCACTACTGCACGGGCCCCATTGTCTGACACACAGATATCTAGGTTCCTGTTCTCACTGATGTATTTAACATAGCCAGATGAATAGAGAGGTTGTCCTTTGTCACCGTACTGATTACTTTGTTTCTCTCTGGAGCCAGAGTAACACACAACTTTTGATTGTTTATAATCATCACTGTCCATGACAACCAGGAGGTCATCAGAGGAGGTACTACAGACACTGCGAGGACTCCACCTCCGGATTCTGATCACTGTCTGTATCTGTGTATTCTTCACTATGTTCACAGTTCTATCATCTTCATCAGTATAAACTAGATCCCCACTCCTTGTCACTGCTATGTCGTATGGATCGTTCTCTGACTTGGTTTGGATAAACTTCACTCGTTCCCCCCGCGGGTTGTAGAGTTTCATTATGTTGTCACCACCACATATCCAAATATTTGTTTCATTTAGACACGTCACACCCCATAGAGGTCCATACTTTGTGTTTATAGCTGTGATGACCCGGGGTACATGCATCAGTGACTGGTTTGGGGGAGAGAACTCGGCTCCTTGTGGAGGAATGTTACATTGTTCACAGTGGAGTTCACATTGTTTGGTGAGGTGTTTCTTACACTTGGGATAGTTCAGAGTGGTTAAATATTGTTTAAGTGACACCACTTTATGAACAATAGAGGATTCTGATAAATGTTTCTCTACACAATCTTCACAGAAATGTATATGACAAACGTCACAGTACATGGGGGCCACAGAGGTCTGACACAGGGTACAGCGTACAAAATCTTGGGCGCTCTTCCAAGGGTCCATGGTCAGGGAACCCTTGATAAATTTAGGGGGGGGACTAAACCTGAAAAGTCAGAGTCAGTATGTATATATGATGTATACATGTATTATCTTGGTTTGATTAACATATCTATATGTAGGATGCAGAGATCCCATTTCATGCATTAACTGTACATTACTGGTCATAAGAGTTTTAATTTGTTCCCCTGAATTTTGAATAAGATATGAATATAACAGCTAAAAATCATTAGTCCATATGATTTTATGATTGTTAAGAATAAACAATAAGAAATGAAGTAGGTTATGAAACTTACCTATTGTTATTACGGTGTTTCCCCATAAGTAAACTACAAAGCTTTACAATCCAACATGGCGGGCTTCAGGTGTTTATTTTTCCTGGTCGGATGCTACCTGTGCAAAATCATGTGATTGATTTAAATGCCAAGTACAAACTTGTACTCGGCTTTTGTTGGTCCAGAATCTAGGTCACTCTAGGTCATTATTGGGAAACTTTACTAGAACTGACATATTTTATCACTGTTGAGCATATTCAATTCAGCTAGGAAATGTAGGGTTTTTTTTTTTTAAAGAATATGTTTTTCATGATTTGAGATATTAATATTACCTTCGACAACAGTTTCCATTCAGTTTCTTCGCAGAGGTTGAAATACTGAAGTTAAATTTGGTATACAGATTTATCATAAGACTATCTAGGTCCAGTTTGATTTTGGCCTCGATCGAGCAATTTTTGACAGAGTTATGCACCTTGGATTTAGAAAAATTATTTGCAGTTTCTGTTCATTTTCTTCCCAGGGGTCTTCAAGGGAGGGGGCATAAGTGTTTCACAAACATCTCTTGTTCTTTATAAAAGCTAGTGTGGTGTATTGGTGCACACATTCTACTGAGAATGAAGAATAGATTCAAATCCCATCATCAGCATAAACATGTAGAAAAAACGAATGCATGTTACATTAGTGGATTTGTAAATGTAAAAAAAATATAGTAAATATTAAGTGCATTGTTATTAACGTTTTTAATCTAGCATGTGTGTCCTTATTGTTAGAGTAAAGACTTGCACCACAAACATTACATAGGTTTATTTGATCCATTCATATAATAGCACATTAAAAGACATCTGAGTCACTCAGTAGACATATCGATATCTCTTTAAACTTGCAGTACTTAGTAAATGTAGATATTCTAACTTCTTCTCTGAAAATACTTATCAAATCATAACTAATTTTTTTCAAATGTTTTTTTTGAAGTTAAAAATTCCAACTTTAAAGTTGGCAACTCCAACTTTAAAGTTGATAATTCGAACTTTAAAGTTTGAAAACCCAAGATTAAAATTTAAAATTCCAACATTAAAGTTTAATAAAATCAACTTTTAAGTTGGAAGTTCCAACTTCAAAGTTAGAAAATCAGAGATAAAAGTTGCAAATTCTAAAATTAAAGTTGAAAAAATCAACTTTAAAGTTAGGAATTCCAAGGTAAAATTTGAAAATTCCAAGATTAAAGTTGGAAAAACCAACATTAAAGTTGAAAAAAATCAACTTTAAAGTTAAAAATTCAACTTGAAAGTTGTTAATTCCAACTTGAAAGTTGGAAAAATTAACTTTAAAGTTGGAAATTCCAATTTTCAAGTTGGAATTTGAATAAAAAAATACAGTGTGGCACTAATGCGCTTCCGTAAAAATCACATTTTTGTATGTGACAAACACCTGTCACCCATTTTCGCTAGCCAAGGATTTCTTATCCGCACTGCTCCTCACGAACCTTTGGCATATCGTGCTATCAAAGTCAGAATATTTTTCCTGGATTTTGATTGGGGTTTACTGAAACCGTTCCATCAATCAAACAGATGCAAAACATATCTGATTAAATCGACAATGTTTTCGTACTGTTTATTCACGAGTGTCTTTAACACGAATAGCTCAACCCTTATTTTTCCAGTCTTTCTGTTTGAACCTTCCTGATGCATGTATCAGTCAATGGTGCAAAACAAGTTAACCAGATTGTGTATCAACAAAGACATGCACTCGTAGATTGAGGATTTACCGCTCCCGCTCCCAGTCTTACACCTTTCAAATGAATTCGATCTATATATATATGTAACATTCAAGCATTGAATGCTTATTTTTGGATGTCGTCGGTCCTATGACACACCAATGCGGTGCAGACAAATTGAATACCGCGCGTTAGCGCGGTATGATAATTTTCCGACGACATCCAAAAATAAGCATTCAATGCTTATATTTATATTCATACTGATGTTTTTGTATGAAATATATGTGTATCGTCGCTGTAAAGCCATTATAAACGCTCTCAGTCAGAGATATGAAACATACACGGAACAGCCATATTAACATGTTATTTAGTATTATTATTTAGTATTCCGTAGCTAAAAATATAGTGCCAGAAACTTTGTAGAAAAAATATTTTTAATTAAGGAGTAGATATAATTTAATGATTATTTTTCAATAGTACATATCAAATTGGTTATGTAAAATTGAACGTTTCATTTAATCTTACAAAAATAAATATAATCAAAACACGTGGTGACGTTTATATTTGTGCTCGTGGCGCATGAATTAGTAAAGTGTATTCATAGGAAATTGAACGTCGCAGATTTCCAAAGCAAACATAAGGGGAAATATATACTGAATGCAAATATCTCACATTATTCCTATCTATTGAATACACTGGGCATTAAAACGATCTTTCAGCTTGTCAATATAAATGTCTATAGAGGGGGTCATTTCTGCACCAGCAGGTACGTTAAACTACGGCATCTTTCATTTTTTGGCTGTTTTAAAAATAGGACAGGAGATCACGTGGTGAAAAAAATCCCGACTTTTGATAGCACGATATGTAAGGGTTCGTGAGAAGCGGTGCGGATCAGAAACCATTGGCTAGCGAAGATGTCTGTCACCTTATATTATTTTTTGGACATGGCGTACTTGCAGATCACAAAGAGAGCATTTAAGGGGGATGTGCGGCCATCTTTTACAGTTGAGGATAAGAATGTAAACATTTCTTGAACTGTCTTGTTTCTGCCCGAAACTGACCAAAACTGTTGCCAAAAGATATAAAAGCAATAAATATGAGATTCTACATGTTGTTTTATATGCAAATTATGCATAGAAGAACAGGACAAAAACATGAAGGGGGTTCATTAGTGTCCTTTCTACAACCATTTGTTGAGAAAAAGGTTGAATTTTGCACATAAATGTAGGAAACTTTGCCTCAAAATAGAGTACCCTATTTTTATCCGTCTGTATGGAATCTATTTTTAGAACAAGAAAATTCCAGGCTATACTTGGAACTCCCGTGTGTATGGAGGAACATTGACGTTATATTTTCATCGATAAAAATTAAAGTCAATTTAAAACAATCTGGACTGAATTCGACAGGCATCTCTATACCAGTTCCAAGTGTTTTGTTTTAGTTCTATGAATATAAATTAAATTAAATTCTCTTTAGACGTAGAATAGGGGTTCAAAAAATTAATTGCCTTATATAAAAAAATATACATATATTTTTCAATGAAAAAATAACTTCAATGTACCTCCTTAGACACAGACAAAAATATCTCGTGCAAATTGATGGTTTTTGAGACTTATTTTAAGATTAGGGTACCCTCTTTTTAGACAAAGTTACAATTTAAATAAGCAAGCTTTTACCTGTTTCTCAACAAATGGTTGTAGAGTGGAAACTAATGACCTCCTTTCATATTTTTTCATATTTTTAAATCTTAGATTTTATGTCTGTAACTGCGCAGTTCGAAGTGATTCAAAAATGCACTGTTTTCCCTTGTATGCATAATTTGGATACAAAACAACATGTTGAACGTCATATTTATTGCTTTGGCATCTTTTGACAACAGTTTTAGTAAGTTTTGGACAGAAACAATCCAGTTCAAGAAATGTTTACATTTTTCTTCTCAAATGTAAAAGATGGCCGCACATCCCCCTTAATTGTGAACAATGCTTTAATAATCATCATTGAGTTATTTCACACGCATCTTCAGATTTAACTAAATGTATCGGCACAAATATCATAAATTTGTTTTCAATCAAACTGTTAAGATCTGCTCCAGTTGACGTGCGAATACATCACAAATACATCACTAATGGTATTTACTTGTAGCACTAATAACACATGCTTAAGGAGGCTAGCCCCGTGGTCAAAAATTACCAATCAGATCTACCTTAAATTTAAAAAAAAAAATGTTTAGCGATAAACTGTTAATGATTTTAAAAAACCCAATTATTTTATCTTTAAAAATTGAACTTTTTTTTACATGTAAATCTTTATATAGAGCTCTTCTTATTAGGAGATTTAATGCGTCTAAAATGGCCACGGCCGTCCTTCTTAAAACAAGCATAAATATGGGTTACCCCAGATCCAAGATATTAGACTTATAAATTTCTTGAATTTTCACTGTGTTCAGCCGATCTCTAGTTTATAATCACTTAACTTGTTAAGAAACTGGCGTATATAGTTCTTCATGTCCGTTTGCGGTGTAGAAGGGGCGGGCGGGGCTATTTTTCGTAATTTTACTTTGTGAATTTAGTGTGATGTCACTCACAGATTCTTATTTGTTAAAATGCATCTGTATATGAATTCCTTGTAAACAGTTGAAAAAATATTACCAGAAAGATTAAATTGTTTAAGGCGAACAACAAATCAAGGTCATCAACAGAGGCAAACCCAGTCCTTACAAATAAATAGGTACAACAAAATGTTCTGGACCACTTGACGCCTAGTACCAGTAACCAAGGTAGAATTCAGATATGAAGAATGGTTTGATTATTATCAGAGACTTGCTCAACCAGTCTGCTATGAGTTAAATAAATTAATTCATGTATACAAGTTCATTTTGAAGGTTACATTACATGTATGAGTGATTAATATATGTGTAAAGGTTTTGATTTACCTAATTCCCAGTACAAAGGTTTTGTGAAAAAAAATTGGAAATAATTCTTAGTAAACAGTAAACAGGAAATTGTAAAAAAAAATAATAATTGGAAATTTGATTAACTTTGTTATCATTCTGGCAGGCTTTGTAATTGAAGCAATAGAAAGGTTGTGAGAGAGAGAGAGAGAGAGAGAGAGAGAGAGAGAGAGAGAGAGAGAGAGGACAAACTAGAACTTGGAGTTATAGGATTTATTACGCTGTTCACAAGTTTTGTCCTTGGTATGAAACTTATTCTGTTTCTCTTGAGAATGAAATCATGCAGAAATCGTCATTATTTACGATGCAATTCTTAATACCAAGAAAATCTAGATCAACTTAGGTACATGTTTTAGAACTCCTGCTTGTCATATTATGTAATTCAATTAAAAAATATATCTATAAAGGATTTAACTTACTAAGTCCTAGTATACAGTACGCAGTATTTGATAAGCATTGAATACGTGTTTACTGCAACAAGTTACAGCTAAGCATGTAACCGAACTCATCTCCTATTTCGCATTTATTGCAATGAACACAGAATCTTTCATGTCTTGGAATATTTGCCCAACGTCCACTTTCTATGGATAGATGGTGATTACATGTTCGAAATCTACAACAATAATTGCATCTTTTGTTTGATAATGTATCAAAATGATTTTCAAATTTTAATTCTTCCTTATAAATTCTATAATTTAGAGCTGTGGGGGATGATTGAAGAATATATAGCCAATTTTGCTTGAAATGGTCTATTAACGTAAATCTTATTTTTTGCCTTTAGCCATCTTGAGTTATGTATAGTTTGATCAATCCAGATATTATATAAACCACAGTTATTTAGAATATGTGTGATGTTTTCATACCAATGAAAGAACATAGGGGAATAAGCCGAGTCATAAAACCACTTAAGTCCATTTGAAACACTCACAATTTTTTTTTTTACAACTATAACTTTTGTTACATTTATTAAACATATTTAATTATTTGCATTCATTATTGCCAAAACCTTCAAAACTTAATGTCAAATTTAATTGATATTAAGGTGGCTCGACACACCAATGCATTATTTGATGGATCGATGAAGAATCATTTTTGAGAAATGATTATACAAAAATGACACCTATTTCGGCTTCTGATTATTTTATATGAATTTTTTTCGTATTTTTTGATAAAAAACAGAAACATCGTTTTAGCTGCGAACAAGATATTTTAGAGCTAAAAATTTGGTATCAATTAATGCACAATACAATTATCTATAAATACATATCAAAGACGGCCAGATAAACTTTGTAATATTTTTGTAAAAAAAAAAGTATTTATGAAAATGAAAAACAAGAATTGTAGATATTTTTTAAATCTATGGATACAAACTGCAGGTAAACTGTTACTCGCATTAAACAATTGCTGTACAATCATATTTCAACAAGAAATTGAAACGAAATAGTGAAATTAAAGAAAAAATGGAAAATTTTTAAATCGAACCGATCCCGATTATAATTAAACTGATCCCGAACGAAATCACATAAAGTTAGAATGAATCACAATTTTGCAAAAATTTCAGGTTGTTTAGCTGTAAAATGGTTTTGTCATTAATAACTTTATAATTTATATCAATTACTTAGAAAAACTGAAGTTTATTTGTAAAATTTCAGTTTTAAAATAATTCTGATCGGGATCAGTTTTTTTCAATCGGGATCGGTTCAAATTTGATAAATAGCAATTTTTCTAAAATTTCGCGTTTTCATTTCGATTTCTTTGTAAAATATCATTGTCTAGTAAATACTTTATGTGACTATATGTTATTCTTTAAATTTTATCCATAGATTAAAAAGATATTAAAGAATTACAATTTTGATTTTCAGAAATATTATTTTAATTAAAAAATTAAACACTTGACCAAACGATCTTTGGCATGAATTTATTCATAATTATATTACACATTAATTGACACAAAGTTTTAAGCTCTAAAATACCCTGCTTGTCCGCAAAACAGTTTTTCCTATTTCACTAAAAAAATACAAAAAAAATCATATAAAATAACTGAAAGCCGATATTGATCTCTGTTTTGTGGAATCATATTTCAAAAAAGATTCTCTGTCGATCCATAAAATAAAATTTTGGTGTGTCGAGGAACCTTAAGACATCAAAATATGTATATGCTAATTGAGCAACGAAATGCTACTAAAATCGGATGATAAGACTATACCTTTTTATAGAGTGGGTCATCATACCATTGTTTAAAGAACGTATACTGATAAAACATGTAAATGTCTATCTTTTTAAATTTAACAAAAATGGTACCAAGACCCACTATATGGTAAAAAGCAAGTTTTCTTCCTTCAATTTTCAAGATAATTATCAAATAATCAAGACCGAATTCTATTTGCGCAAAACTAAATTCAGTCTTTTATTTAAATGGATTAATACATGTGATCCCGTCGTGTAGCGGTTAGCGAGGAGTTCTAGGAACATAGGTATGGTGAAGTAGGTGTTCGATTCTAATGAATCGTGTTGTAAATATTATTTTTATATCGTTGTTTACTTTGATTAAATTCGAAAAACTCTTTTGACGGAAAGAAAGTAAAAATTGCTTTATAATGAATTAAACACACACACATAATCATTTTAATCAAGTTAGCTTTAGTATTTTTTTTTAAAGAAACATGTTGCTTTTTAAGGAGGTACAAATTATGGACTTTAAGACAAAATAGTTGAATTCTATATTCTATGTACACGCACATGATAAATTCTCTGGAGATACATGTATGTAAACAAATGAATAAAAATATTTGAAGTTAATACAGATATTATACTAAATGCGTGATGGTCATTTGAAACATACTAGTGATAGGGTTGTGACCTCTTGTGTCATATGCCTCAGCTTATTCCCCCAGGTTCTTTTCCCCTCTTTTCGTGGTTCATACAAATTTCTAGATCATATATTAATTTTACAAATTTTGTATCTTTTCCCTGGGTATTCTTGAACAATAAGAAATAGTGCGTGTTTTAATTTGAATTTCACGTGGGTATCGACCAAGTTCACCATATGTCATGAAATCTATTGAGTTGATTGTTTTAAATGGAGTAGAAATTTGCAAAATTTGGGATGAATTATTTCTGTAATTGTAATATTTGAGACTTCACATCCATACTACAGTACAGGTTGGACAATTTTGTCGAGTAAATCTAGTTGACACAGTATTGATAGGTTATGGAATCTCCCCTTTTTAACACTTGGTATTCTGTGATATGCTGACATCTCCTGTTCTAATTTGATTAATCTGTTAATAATTTTAGAACATTTTAAAACTACAATACATGCATTTATTATATACCCATCAGTTTTCCCTTCTTGATACTGTCAATTTTACAGAGTGTGATCCGATTTTCTAGATCACCACACTGTGGGTTTCCGATTATGTATCCCCACTCTTTGAAACTGATGACATAATACGCATTAAATAACGTCTGTATTTTAGCGCGTTTTAAAAGAGTTCGTTTCAAAATAGCTTTATTATATAAGTAAACGTCACACAGTTGATTTTAAAAAGATAGTTTTGTAATTAAAAGTTTTAAATAGACAAGGGTATAAAATAAATTTATCATTATAACAGTAACTTGATCCTATGGTGTCCGGATAGGGCCATTTGCGTTAGCGCGACATCGCGTTCAAATAAATGAGGCATCGCTCTAACACACAACACGCCGTCGCGCTAACGCAACTTGCACAACACGCCGTCGCGCTAACACAAAACGCGCCGTCGCGCTAACACAACTTGTCACAACACGCCGTCGCGCTAACGCAATTTTGCAAGTTTCACAGTCTAGTAGGTAGTCGAGTTCGGAATTATCAGACTTATCAGGCAATGCCCCAATATAGCCTTTTAGCAATTAAGCAATTTAACCGACGTTCAAATGTACTGTGACCTAATCTTTCTTGCTTCGTTTACGCCATGGCGTCATGGTTTCAACTGGGGATATGCAGCGAAATTTGTCGAACGAAGCTCGTTTGAGGCGCAAAATGTGATATTATGTTGCAGGATAAACAAAATACATAATTAACTGTCTTTAAATATAAGTGATATTTTGGATCAGGTCAAAAATGTAAAAAAAAAAAAGGGCTCGGCAAGCCTCGCCCTCTACCACGTTTTCTTACCCTCGCCAAAATATGGCGTATATTTCAAGGCAGTAACCATATATTTTATATATATACGCAGTCAAATAGAATCATGAATACATGATGTTTGAAGAGATAGAATCTCCGCTTGAGCTTCTACGTTACTCTTTAGGATTACCTTTACTCAGAACGAAAAAAAATTATCGAAAAATGATAATGAAAAGCCATCTATTGTGTGTTATAGACCCTTAATGGAAGTGTTATTTTCACTTTCCAAAAAGTAGGTCAATAACCTACTTTTTGAGTAAATGGCTATCGAATATTTTTTGAAAATTTAAGAAAAATCCCTAAAAATTTTACATTGTGATTGAGATTTTCCTAATTGTGAAAATAAAACAAACTGCTAAACTCTTTTAAAAATGAAACACTGTTTATGAATGGTAGTGACACTAAATTGATACAAAGCAATAGGTTTTCATCCACAATTTTTATAAATATTCCAGTCCAAATTTGCTCTATCAGTTTTCAAATCCCTACCCATTTTTTATTCAATTTGACAAAAATTGAATGTTGATAATACTAAAACATTTATAGTATTAAAATAAGTATATTGACGTTACTCTGCTGGCATACAATTTATATGAGGTCAATGATCAAAATTTTGAGATATTGTGTCTTTTATCGTTTTTAAGCATTTTTTCAATATTTTTGTAGTGTGTGCCATACGATTATCTAAATGAAAAAGTGATATAAAACCAACAGAAAATATGCAAAATTATGTTGACTAACAAATAAAATCTTAACTTTAAATATGATAGAACTACCAACAATATTTCAGTGAAACACAAAATGTGAAAAATTTAGTCTGAATTTCCTCTGTTTTGCTAACAGTCCAACTTTGTTTGAGCCTAATTCCATAATATAGTAAAACCATCGAATGTTATGTCAACAATAATTCATTTCATAAATACTTTTTGTGTTTAAATCAAATTTTACTCATGATTGAACTTTATAACAATTTGAATTTGAGAACTCAAACCCTGAGTAAACAATGTCCTTAATGCTGTAATGCTGAAATATTTTGATAGAATTGTGTGGGTTGATGGGTCATGATTTATGCCATCGAAAAAAAATCTCGAAAGAAAAAGGCAATTAAATTAGATATGCTGAATTGTTAAACACACATCAGTATTTGTAAATTACTTGATCCTTTTGAAAATTAAATGTAGGCTCAAATTAAAAATAAATAAATTGAGGTCTAATTGTCTTATTTACGCTTGGACAAACAATTTTGCAAATTTGTGTTCATTTTTTCTTTCAGTAAAATGAAAGAAGTTCTCTTGGAAAATAAAAAAATATGAACAGATTAAACCATATGCAAACTCTTTCAGTTTATGTATAGATATAGTATATTGGTCTGTCTAAGTTTGAAATTTCTTCATATCTTCGATAATATGTCTGATTTACCTGAAATTTGGCAAAATAGTGTGACTAGAACATCTCGTTTATATTGATCTTTCTTTTTTCTCTTATTACATGTGCAGAAACAATTCTTTGTGCAGATTTAATTTTCATAGACTTGTTTTCATACAATATTTGTATTCATTTGTGATAATAAAATTGTCTCTTTCTGGATTTTCAGTTCTTTAATGATTTTTTTTTACAAATAAATGTTTCTTCAACCTTATTTAGCAAATCTCAGTTGAGCTTTTTTTTTAGGCAGAATTATGTACATAATAGTATTATTTGTTGTCAATACTTTATATTATTATCGATTATGACGAATGATTTTGACATTTTTATTCGATATAAAAAGATTTATACAATCAATGGTCAATACAAAAGGACTCCTGTAAATCCTGAGTATGGCCCATCGTGTATTATACCGTTGTTTGAATAATTTTCAACTCTGACATGGTCCCCGGACTTCAGTTGCACGATGACTGTTCTGCTTATTTGGATAAATGGTTTTTCTTTATGTGCAACAGACACGTGTAGTTTGCCTACTGCATTGTTGTTAACTTTCAGGAACAACCAAATCCCAGGTTTTGATAATGAATCGACAACAAACATGTAGGTTCCCGCCACAGAGCACGTGAAGACCCCTGTTCTGTAGTCATATCCGTTTCCGTCATTTGTCAGGATTGCATCATACTTTATTGTTTGACCAGCGCCAAGCGTAAGAACATTTGATTTAACGTAAACGGAAAAACTGATTTTTCGAGAAGGATTTGGCGACTCTGTAAGTATATAAATATAAACTGATAAAATATCATAACATACATATCTACAGTCACTTCATGCATATCTTTTACAATTTTATGCTATGCTATGGTATGGGATTTTAATGAAATGCTAAGAGATTCCAATGCAATGCTATGAGATTTGAATGCTAATGTATGAGAAATTGAAATAAAGGGCTTAATAATATGGTATGCTATGCTATGCTATGCTATGAGATTTGAACAAAAACGCCTCCATACATAGAAGAGTTCCATATATTTCGAAGTAAAATGATAAGAAGCCAAAGTTTACCACTAATCTGCAATGTGAACATTTATTCTTTAAAAAAACAACCCATTTAAAACCGAGTTAAAATCATGTTGCATGCTATGCTATGATATAATATGATATGACGAATAAGAATCTATGAGATTGTATGCTATACTATATGATTCCAATGCTATGCTATTAGATTTCAATGTTAGGCTATGAGATTTCAATGATATGCTATGCTAAGGTGTATGTTGTAAAAGATATGATTGAACTGACTGTACATACTTACATGTTCTTGCAATTGTAAAAGTAATAAAAGGAATAGTTTTTTTTCTTCTATCATAAATATAGCATAGTTTGCATATGCCTTTTTCATTCTATATATATATTACTGTATTAATATTCATCCTCACAACATCACCCTTAATCTATTATTAAATCGTATAAGTATTGTTTGATAAGTATTATATATTTGTAATGGAAATACCTGACAGCAGTTGAATCAGTTGTTTGGTGGCTGATGAATCCAGGGTCACCATGGCTCTGGTGTTGTCGTAGATTAAGGACTTCAACAAACCCACTTTTGTCTGCACGTCAGATTGTGAAATGTTTCCGCCGCACGACACTCCTAATACACTAAGCAACAACGGAAACAGCAGAGTAAGCAACATTGTCTTGAAATTCTGATTAAACATTGGTGAAGCTTTCCTGGTTTATATAACTACTGATATAACACCTGTCACACCACTGTTATCATGCCTGTGCAACATTCATATATCATATTACTGATCATTAGAAAAAGCACTGATAACATGCGATATTTCATTTACTGTACTTTGTGTGGGTGTTAATGGTCTTTTCAGTACAATACAGTCTTTAAAAAGATCCATTGAATGGATACTAATTATATAATGAAATAATGTGATAGAGGAATAAACCATGAAAAAATTAAGATTTAAATATCAATAAGAAAATGCCCGAATCACTCGTATTTTTAAAATATTACATATTGAGGACCATCGAGAAGCTTTTCATTATATATATATACAACCTCGATTAAAGCTTCAAAGATTGTTTAATATTTGCGAAATTCCTATTGTGTACATGTAATATTTATTGAATATAATAGTATAAAAGAAAGTCTCTTCCTTTTTTATTCGTCTCTTTTTGTGATGGTTTTGTGTAATTCATTTGTCTTAACGTAATAAATTGGTATACATTGGTACTTGCACGAGAAACACTGTCATGATATATAACAAACACTGTCATGATATATAACAAACACTGTCATGATATATAACAAACTTTCCAACAAAAAAGACAATCGAAACACTGAAGGCAAAAAGGTAGTGACGATTACCAGGTATAAAAATTCGATCACTTTTCTAGCAGATGCACCATCTTTAGTCAACATATAATGTGTTGTGCAATAAGTAATTATAGAAGGGAAGGTTTTATTCCAAATAAGACAACTAATCAAATTAATTATGATTGATATATCAATGTAAATGTTTTTATCACTCTACTCAGCTTTGGGTTCACATTATCATATCATTGCTATCTATTAAAAATAGGAGGAGATTTTTCCTGTAAAAACATTTAAACCTTTATAAAAATATATAAAGGTACTATCAACCAACATTTCTGTATCATTACATACAAGTATCAACATAATTCAACGACTGATTCTGATGGAAAACCCTACTCCTGAGTTTATATGTACTTTCTCCACTTTGTCGGTACTTCAGCCAAAGGCAGTTCGTAGGTCAAGTGATTGCTCTAAATGTACCAAAGGTCAAGGCGCCGCCCGTTTAAAGTTCTTTGATCTAAACAGTTCATTGCACATCCTTTACTTACGAACATTATATGAAAAAATGAAAACACAAGTCAATCTATAAACTAGTCAATCATTTGTTATGACAAAATACAGTGTAATATGTATTGAATTTTGAATATTTTTCATCACTTTATACTTATGTCAGTTTATGACCATAATATATTAAGATGAATTTATTTTACAGCTTTCTATTAGAATTTTTTTTCTCTATTTGGTGGTTGTTGTTCGTGTGATGAAATGTACACTATTCAATCATTTGTTATGACAAATACAGTGTAGTATGTGTTGAATTTTGATTATTTTTCATAATTATATACTTCATCGTCGGAACCCACGGG
>WFKH01010211.1:52530548-52548573 GCA_016163765.1 Magallana hongkongensis | reverse complement strand
TTGAAGAGCTCGATAAGAGAATACAATGAAAAAATATGATCTACAGTGCTATGACCTCTGCGAAAACCTGCTTGGTTCTCTAAAATGAGATGGACATTATCAGCATATTTGTTTAACCTTTCATTAATAATAGCAGTGAATAGTTTTCCAAGACAACTCAGAAGTGTAATTGGTCTATAGTTTTGGGGTTCTGTACTGTCCCCTTTATTCTTATAAACAGGTATAATGTTACCACTAACCCACTGTGTGGGTATCACACCAGAATCAAATATTTTGTTAAACAATACAGTATATAAATTCAACATACAATCTCGGGTACTTTTGATATATTCATTAAAAATTCTATCATCACCACAAGCTTTGTTATTTTTCAACATATTGATACCCTTAAATATTTCTTCACGAGTTATTGGTTGATTAATGTCATTATTAAGATCAATATCAGATAACATATTGAGTTCATCAAGAGAAAATACATTGTTATTTGACTCTTCTTGTTCATTATAATTCTTGTTACAACATTCCTGATAAAATGTAAAAAGGTCATATAAATTTGCATTACATCTTTTCTTATCTGTGTTTGTATTCAAAATTTTCCAATATTCTCTAGGATTATTTGTTCTTAAACTAAAAAGTTTTTTTTTTCATTTCTACTCTATGCGTTACACTCGCATTTTTCAACCTTTTTTAATACAATTTTTCTTTTTCATACAAGTCACTTTTAAAAATTTCTCCTCCAAATTTTTTGTACAACCTTTTCGCTTTTCTATAATTCTGTCGAGCATTCTTACAATCCCGAGTAAACCATGGTTTCTTATATTTAAATTTGAACTTTTCACTTGTATTTGTAAGAGCTGGCTTTTTACCAAATACATTTTTGGCACTTTCGACCAGTACATCACTAATCTTTTCAACAATATTATCAATAAATTCTACTGATATGTGATCAAGTATAGTGTTACTTAGTTCATTTTCTAATGATTTTACAATATCTACTTTATCTTCTACAGAATTATGATATACTTAAATTTTTTCAGGATTCCATATTTTGCAATTTCTTGTGTTTGCTTTTGTTGATATTTGGATTCAGTTCTATGCTGACTTTCAAGTGCCAATAATATCTCTATAGTGTTATGAACATCAGATAAAAATGAAGAAAAAGGTAATATTCTAACATTGTGTACATATCTTAAAAACTCAGTGTTCCTGAATACGACAAAGAGCACACGGCGGGTGTGACCGGTCAGCATCCTCCTAGGCACCTGATCTTACCTTTATCTTTTTAGAGGTCTGTGTTGCACTGCTTTGAATTTGTATTTCGTTTTATGGATTTTTGAGATAGTTGACAGTTTGTTATTGTCATTTTTAATCATCATGATTATTTTATGAAGTCCATAAGGCTGTTGACGCTTTAGACGGATCGATAAACTCGATGGAACTGGATCGTGTAGATTGCAGTCCTGTCAGTTTCTCCACAGCTGTGAATTACAATCAATTTTCGTAACAAATAGAGAGAATCATAATTGACGGATACAAATAGTTAAATGTGACAAAAATGGAATAGCATAATGTATTAAACGTATTTTCTTTCTTTATCGAGCCAAAGTAAATATGAATCTAGAGTGAAAAACATACATAATATTCATTGAAATTTTGAATTTATAAAATATGACTCAAAATTATAACAAGGTTGTTAAAGTTTTTAAAATGATTTTAAATAATAACACGACTATCCCGTAACCTAATCGTAACGCAATAAAAGTTTATCTTTATGTTTTTGAAAAATGCATTTAAAAATACATAAGGAACATATTTATATTTTTTTACTTCTAAATAATGTTTAATATTTTTCTATCGATTACTGTCAGTTGGCAAGACGTTCTCTCTATGCGCAAAGGTGTATCATTGGTAATGACAGTTTGCACAGAATCGGCAGTTTTGTACATGGTGCCTGGCGTATGGTTTAAACTATACCCCTTTTTGTTTTTTTTATTTGCTAGAATAATATATTTGACGTGTGATTTTCAAACAATTTGGCGTGTATTTGAATTAACGTATTTCTGGTTGCATCTATTCGTATACAAATCAACATTAACTGATGATTGTTTATTTTTTTTATCAGCATGTATATATGTTTAACCAGCCACTCAATGTTTACTTTGTCATGGGCTTTCATTTATTCTCCTATGCTGTTTCTTACTTCTCATTTGTGTTAAGTGATACGACTGATGTAATGAAACAGATAAGTAATGAACTTAGTTGTTTTCTAAGATATAGCTTACTACTAAGTGTGCTTTGTAGCAACCTCTAATGATACAGTATTCACTAATGATATAAAATTTTATTAGTTGTCAGAATCCTGATAGTAAGCGCGTTCAATTAAATTATTATAATTGCTTTGATAACCTTGCAACAACAACATTACAACAGAAAGCACAATCCACATTCCTGAATCTGGTAATCAGCACACATAACATTTAACACAGCAAATTGTACTAAATGTAGTTTAAAATAAATCAACACGGTGTAGATAGTCATACCAATAGTTAAACTTACCCACAATTTATCCAAGCGTTTTCCAACCGTAACATAATCTTTTGCCAGGTGTTCCCTCGAACCTTTGTCAAAATACTTTTCTTTGCCACTAGACGAAAAATTTTTTTTCATTATCCCCCTGAAGCACACTGCAAAAAAAATTAACACACACACACACACACACACACACACACACACACACACACACACACACACAAATAAAACACTTGGATTACATATTATGTTGCATGATATCATAAATTCTATGTATACTTTATATTATATACATGGAATGGTAATAATATAAGTTAAAATTCTGTAACCAGCTGGTGGTAAACTCTATTGAAATGCATGTTAGATAACAAACCTTCTGAGAGTATTGCATATGAAATACACCGTACACGTCCCCTAGTGGTTTGTATTATTTTATGAAAGTTTCCAAGCATACAACTATTTAAGAACTTAACGAGATGTTATACTGTAACAAGATAAAAAAAACCCAGAGAAAATTCAAACGATATATTCTACTCTAGATTGAAAACAAACTTAAGGATCCTCGACACCCCGTGAATTCTACTTTTTATGACAGTACGTCACAACATGGCGATTTTAGCGCATTGTAAAACAGTTTATATCGCCAGCTTTTGTCGTCTATCTCTGTGGCGCAATGGGTGTTGCGTCGGTCTACAAATCCGCAGGTCCCAAGTTCGAATACAGCAGGAACTTTTATTTTCATGAACAGCGATAAAATTTTAAAAGTTGATTTTTCAACCAAAATTGAAAATATTTTTGGTCATTTTCAAGTCGAACACATGCTTAAAGTTCATATCTTTAGATAATTTAGAAGAATGGACTTATATGCAGAACTTTCCCCAGGTGTGTGGAGGACCCTTAATTTTACTCTAACTGCATGTTACATATTTTCTTTTGGATTTTTTACTGCTTAGTTTAATGATAATATTTAACAGGTCATATTTTAATAAGAGATAAAGAACAGAGAAAACTCAAACCATACAGTTGATATAGAAATTAAATACATAGATTAGTAGGTGAACTAATACTCTTTTTCTTATCTCATTTAATTTCGCCAAGGCCTTAATGTATTCGAAGAGGAAAGCTATAGTCCCCACCAGTGAAACCAGTATGGGACAAATTAATGGTAAATAAATACATGTACATGCATGTACATCAAAGAACAGACATTATCCTAAAGTATTAATCCTTTAAATCAGAAGATATGCTTTAGAAAATAGTTCATAATAGAAGTTAACTTCCAATGTTTTTCTAAGGTCTTCGTCTGTTATGCTTTTAAGGTGTTATTGGACATCTGTCGCGTATGTGGATTAAAGTACATTATAATTATACTACTTTCACCGGACTAGAATTTTTAAATTTTACAGTATTTAACCAAATAATACGTTTAAAATTTTATTGGAAATGTAAAAAATTCCAGCAAGATTCGAACTTATGACTTTCAGATCCGTAGTGAACACTCTAACCCACTGCGTTACTCTGTAAGTTGACAAATTTGGGAAAGAAACTATTTATAAAATGATACTTGATTTTATTTAAATAATACGTGACAACATGGAAGTGTCCCATACCACCTTAATTTCATCAAATACTGCCTCTAAAATATTTCCTCGATCTACCAAGATGCAAGAGGCGTCTCCTGAATCAAATCCTGAATTCAAATCGTCTACTTCCAAACTTCGCCTAGTCACTTTAACTTTTTGCATATATCTTAAGATGTCCACGGGGTCAGTAATATTCTGAGTGAGGCAGTGATCAATTTCACTAAATATAACATTGTCTATCAAACATACATTTTCTGTCTTTTGGTACATAGAAGGAGAGACTGTAGCATTCTGTGTGGAACTTGTAGTGCTGTCAGAGCTGGACTTTATTTCTTTCCTAGTATGGACATCAGCATTACTAGAAGAACTAGTTGGATGTTCATTATAATTGCTATTCCCCTCAGTTTGGGATACTTTATCAATCACATAACTGAGTGGATATACTGCATCTACTGCCGCAGGCAAAAACTCTCTGTTTGCATCACTTATAAAACTCCAAAGACCATTATGATCATTTAAAGCAGGATCTGTTAGATCATCACTCTCACTCTCAAATTACTCTAGTTTTTTATTTTGTCTTGTCCTTGCAGGTTTTAACATGTTGTTGCAGATTTTTAATAAAATAGCCCTTCTTGCAAAACTTGCAAATTTTTTCTCTCTCGATTTGAAAATTATTATCATTTGGTGTTGAACTGTAACGTAGTTAAGCCAGGCGATCTCCAAATAACACTCAAGATAGTTTCAATTAAAGAATTTATCTACAAGAAATTAAATCAATAGAAAATATTTACAAATTCCCACTCACTTTCATCCTCACTACCACACTCACTTTCGTTCAAAAACTAAATGCTCAACTCTAAAACCCCAAAATTAAATTCCCTTCTTGACATATAATAGACAGCTAAATGATTTTTAAACTATTGATTTTCAATTGTCAAACACTCTTTGACAGTAACTTTCAAATTATATATATCGCCAACCGTTAACAAGAAAACATCCCGTCCACTAGTCCTATCACTATAGGGTTTCACTTAGCTCAACCATCTACATCTAGATACGGATCCCTGCGCTGATGGTTCAGTAACGACATTCACAAGTCCACCCTCATCCCTTTTCTGAGGTGTAGTCCTAGAACTGATTGTGGTGTGGTGTGGTAGTGAAACAAAGTTTTATCAGATCCGATCGGGTGCTACCTCATGTTCCTAGACCACTGTCACAACCCAACAAAGTCAACACTAATAAATCAATTGTATCAATATGCATCGTATATAAATCCATCAATAGACAACAACCATAGGCAACATTATTATATTAATATAGTATATAATATCTAATAGCTGTCTATATTGACTAAAATACATATGCATGGTTACATGTAAACAAAGTTTAAACCATAATGGCTTACAATTTCGGAAACTCACTTCTGTCCAACACATTTACTTCACTTTACAAAAAAAAAACTCTCTACAGTAGAAAAATATGTTTAAAAATTACAATTACAAAAGGCGTTTAAAGTTATCGATAGAAATAGAAACGGGGTATATAAACTTTCTCTCCACTGTCAAACCTGAGTGATCAGCACAGGTAAGTTTTGTGAATGCTGACCAAGTTATATCTAGAAATAGGTTAAACGACAAAGTTTCACTTTATATGCAAAAATAACAAGAATACATATCGAATGCACTGTACAATACTCACCAAGGTCTGTCTTCCGCGCCCATGTTTTGAAGTAAGTCAGGCAGCAATATGCATGCTAGTTGATAAATCGTGCGCCCCTCTTTTTTCCCGCACACCTGGGAAAAATGGTTCGATTCGACTACGTCACACACGATCACGTGTTAAATAACAGAATTGTGGGTAACACCCAGCCGGGTTTAAAAAACAGGGTCGTAAAGCTAACCTGATATCTGTGATTGTTACAGCTTGTTTGGACTGGTCTTACATAAATTTTGGTTTGACTCCCTAAATATGTTTTAAGTTGAGAAACCGACCATTCATAATCAATCAGAGAAACTTCTTTGCTGTTCTATGTGCATTTGAGCAGTTCAAACCCGCCACAGGTATTAGGTTGAGGAAATCAAATAGTCTGACAAATTTATGTTGATCTGTCTGAAGTTATTGCCTTTAAAACATCAGCCTCGATGTCAGATGTTAAAAACTATACTTTGCGGGTACCTAGGCCTGCTTTAATCAGAATTTCTTTCTTTGCAGATGATGCCCCCTTTGACGACTCTTTATCTGCCAAACAAACAAGAGTCATTGTCCAAGTTTTGGTCACTTAACGGCACTTTGGGATGTCTGAAAAGTTATGAATATCTATAGTATGATACAATACAAATATTTAAAACTTTAGCACACACAAATTACAATTTACAAATTACTAAGATCAACATATGCAGGACACTATTTTGTAACACATGAGTATAAAAGATGAGCGGTTTTTTAAAAAAAATCAGATGAAAATATAAGTGCCATTAAAAAGGTTTAGCGCCTTTTCCCATTATTTCTCCTACACCTACACCCTTGTTTGAACGAAAAGTACCTGTTACTAAAAATAGGTACTGATATTATAATGGTGTCTGTAACCACTGATTTGTCATAAATCTAGGAAACCTGCATCAAGATTTGAATATAAAGAACTGTGTGTATAAAGAAAGTTAATATTCTGAAGTGATAACTTCCAGCAAAATAGTTTGAAAATAATTGAAAATAGAGTTCATTGCATAATGATGTTGAGAATATCTGTTTATATTGGATGTGCTTGTACTTAAAATTAAGCAATATAAATTTTTTTTAAATTCCAGCAGATTATATACATGCAATTTTAAATCGCTGTTCTTCTCATGCCTAAAGTGAAAAAAAGACTACATATACTTGATGAATCTATCCGGCAACCGCAAAATCAAAATGACCTAATTAGGTGTTACCACCAGGTTATGCATATAACATTTAAAGCGATTGTCTCTTCAATATATGTCACTATCCAAGATATATATGGTTGTATAGAAAAGTAAATAATTGAATAATTTGTCTAATTTTCAGTACGAAGACCATGTGAAACCAAAACTAGACATCATTGTGATGGTGACCATTCTCTATATTATCATATATAAGTCTCTATATTATCATATATAAGTCATTTTGAAAATTTCGAAGATAAATTTCAATTTAAAATCTACATTATCTATAATCATGTTGTAACTTTATTTCTGCGTTGTGGTGCACAGAAACATGTGCAACATATAATTCCTTAGCCATACATCTAATAATACATGTTATTTTCCATAACCAACATAAAGTTAAACATTGAGAGAGAGAGAGAGAGAGAGAGAGAGAGAGAGAGAGAGAGACACTAAAATGAGTAGCCAAGCCCTGGCTGGTTTGGGATTTTCAAAACGAAAAACCGGGTGTTTGCTGACTTCGTATTAAATACTTATTTGTTCTGCAACATATTTTCAGATAAACTTAATTTCATCATATTTTGTCTTTGCTGAGATTTACGGGGAAACTGTGACGTCTTTTGGATTTTTTGTTTTCAAAAAGCATTTTTCTTTCATAAGACAAAATAGAGGCGATTTGATTAGAATCTGTTGCCGCCAAATCGTCTGCGCTTTTCAGAACAGACTTCTTGCGTTTCTTTTTACCCTCTCTGTGAGTCGGATCCTGTCCCCAATTGTATTTACTCCTAAATTGATTAACTGCAAATCTGTTAAACTTAAAAATTCTTTTCTCTTCAAATCTTTTTATAGCATAGTCCTGTCTCATCGACATTGAGGGAGTTGATCTGGGTTTCAGTGTATTACGATCCCGATGATTATCTATATTTAGAATCACCACATAATGAAGTTTCATCATATAAAACGAAGAAGTATCATCATGTAATGATGAAGAATCAGTATATAATGTTAAGGTACCATCATGTAATGTTGAAGTATCAGCATGTAATGATGAAACATCAGCATGTAAAGTTAAAGTACCATCATGCAATGTTGAAGCATCAGCATGTAATGTTGAAGCATCAGCATGTAATATTGAAGTATCAGCATGTAATGTTAAAATATCAGCATATCATGAAGTTTATCCACATAAGGCTGTTGATGCGTTCCATAATATGCTCAAAATGTAAGAAATCAGTTATCATGACAGCCCCTGCTTCTGGTATTATGGTATTTTTAATCATATTACAAGGATATACATGTATGTATTCAACTATTCAATATTAGGGAGGAGAATTCAGAGGCCAATCTTAAATTAAAAAAGGAAAGGGGATATGTTAAATTCTTTATTGCCTGAAGGGGGTGCTCCAACAAAACCTTACTCCTCCTAATTTAAAGATGATGGTTGCTTTCTACGACTTTGATTTAGAATTATGGTTCAAAATATTTACGAGCATTTTAGACTCAACCTCTTTGTGGTTTTCATCAACTAGCTAGCTATATAAATTGCTAACTGCTTTTTATTAGTTATTTCATGATTACGACTTAACATTTTAGCTCACCCAAAACGAAAGGGTCAAGTAACCTGTTCTCCGTCGTCTGTCTGTCTATCGTCACAGATTTCTCAGCAATTATTCATTGCATTTGCTTGAAAATTCAACACAATTTTTATTTATGCATGCCAAGTGGTTGGAATCATTTTTGGACCACTCAGACATCAACTTCCTGTTAATTAACGACGACTTGCATAAAGAGATACAAGAACTTTTGATGAGGTGAGCAATATGGCCCAATGTCTTCTTGTTAAAGTACGTTATCTTTCATCTGTTTAGAAATAACGTTGAAGGATTTAAATTTGTTGCAATCTTGATTTAAAGCTAAACAGGGAATCTCAATCTAAAGATCAATTATCTAAAGATAATTTTTGTTTGAATTGCAGATACTGCAAAGAAGACTGAATAACACCCTACCATACATGTACATGCACCATACTTTGGGCTTTTGCAGAAAGTCGAGTTTACACTTCGCTGCTCCAATGAAGAAAAATTGCACGGTGCTTGTATGGATACTTTTTGTACTTTATTTGTTTCAATAGAAAATCTCCTTTTTTAAAACTAAATATTGGGATGTCAAATGCTGCCCCTTATTCCAAAGTTCTCACGCCATTGTATGGCCATTGCCATATTTTAAAAGCTTCTTTCTGATACAATACAATCCATCGATATTTTGTTTAAAGATTTATTTAAAGATAAAAACAACTCCTAAAACATTCAGAAGCAGTATCAATTATATATACATATACATGTCTGTAAATATGCTGATTGTCTAATTACATTTTTCAGAATCCTTTGGTTAGTTCTGCAAAAACTCCAAGATAGAAACACATCTCAAAATAAAAACACCACGGGACAGAATATTTCAGATGAAAATTCTATAAAGTTAGAGCAGAGGAACGGGTTGATGAAAAAATTAAACATCTACTTCATTTCTTAAGGCTTAAAAGGTAAGTAATAACAATTTGTTCAGTCAATGTGATTTTACTTGGGTTAATATACCTGTACCACTCCTCTTAATAACTAATGGGCCTCAATCCCTTTGTGGCCTCGCTCCATTCCTGGTAAAGAATTGAGTGCTACACGTCCATTAACCTGATGTAATTATTACATGTAACATAGAGTTTGTTGATAGCGACATGTAACATATAGATAAGATACCATTACATTTTTCATGTAAAAACCCACAGATTGTTGACATGTTATAGATAAACTGTCATCTCATTACATGTAACATAGAGTTTAGTGATAACCACATGTAACAAGTACAGTCCATTGATTGTATATCATTGTTAAAAATCAAAAATTGTAAACACATACTAAAATCACAGTCACTTAATATACATTTATACATGTAAATAAAAAAAGTAGTTTCTTTATAATATACCTGTAAATATGAAGTCTTTTGATATGCATGTGACACATACACACAGCCACTTTGTTTACATATAATATGTAAACATGGTCTATGTTTGTTTACTTATATATTTTCAGAAAGAACTTTGTTTACACACAAAACTAAAACTTATCGTATTGAAAAAAATAAAAACTGACGCCTTGCAATGATTAAACACATAAACACTTACGATTATGACAGTTAAACAGTCTATTTATATCCTATAGACATGGTAAGTTAGTTACATGTAATGTGTGAAACATTATCAACACACAACATCTTTACATCTGATATACACCATATGAAGACATGCAATGTTTATAGGTTGATTTCATGGTAAACTTACTTTCAGTATGTAATATATATTTCATACGCTTTTTTTACATTTAATTTATACAGTTAATTGATTTACATGTAATATTGGATTTTCTTCACTTTACTTGTGTCGTACTCAGCCACAAAGAGGTTGTCTCTGGTGTCCACACATAAACCCCATGGCCACTGTAAATCACAGTTGTCAATGTAGCGGAGGAACTGTCCGTCGTGATCCAGGATGTGGATACGATGGTTGTAATAGTCTGCTGTCAGGATCCGACCCTGGCTGTCTGTTGTGATGCCGCGTGGACTAAATGATCCCTTGGTAGTAGAGGGAGGACCAGTGTAGGTAAACCGGAGTTTCCGGCCTGATTGACCACCACTACTGCACCGGCGTCATTGTCTGACACATAGATATCTAGGTTTCTGTTCTCACTGATGTATGCTACCAGATGAATAGAGAGGTTGTCCTTTGTCATCGTACTGATACTTTGTTTCTCTGTAGAGCCAGAGTAGCACACAACTTTTGTTTGTTTATTATCATCACTGACAATGACAACCAGGAGGTCACCAGATCTAGAGGAGGTACTACAGACACCGCGAGGACTCCACCCCCGTAGCCTGATCACTGTCTGTATCTGTGTATTCTTCACTATGTTCATAGTTCTATCATTGTAATCAGTATAAACTAGATCCCCACTCCTTGTCACTGCTATGTCATGTGGTGTGTTACTTGACTTGGTTTGGATGGACTCCACTAGTTCTCCTTGCAGATTGAAGAGTTTCATCATGTCTTCATTACCACGCGTCCATACTTCTGTATCATTCAAACACTTCACACCGTATAGATATCCATACCCTGTGTCTATAGCTGTGATGACCCGAGGTACATCCATCAGTGACCGGTCTGGGTGAGAGGGCTCGGCTTCCTGGAGCGGCATGCTGTACTCCTGTCCTCAGTTGTAAAAGATAATGCTGACAGAGAACCAAACTGTTCAATCGGCTGATCTATTTGGATTTCCTGAGGCCTAAAGTTTGGTAAGGACACGTTGAGTTTAGGAGGCAATCTTCTGAATTCAGCGTTCCTGGATTTGTACTTAGAGACAAGGCAGACATCTTTGGAGTTAAGTAACTTCTTCAGTTCAGCAATGGTCTGTGTGATTTCAGAAATGGTGCGTGTGATTTCATCTTCCTGTTTATTTAGGACGACCAGGTGTTTGGATTTCATTTCCTCCACGTTAGATTACAGGTTTATGATAATGGTGTCTATTTTTCTGTGCCAGGCTTCTCCTTGGTTGTCAATTGCTGTTGTCAATTTTTGGGAGTTTTTACTCAGATCAGCTTTCTGCACTGGGGTTGTAGATGCAATCTCTTTGTATTTAGGATAAATGAATTTCTCTAATTCTTGTAACTCTTTTTGTAAAACTTCTTTTTTATGTTCAAGGTGTTGGAAAATGTCAACTGGTTTATGTTCTAAATGTTTCCCAGAAATACACATTACACAAATAGGAATGTCACATTGTTCACAGTGGAGTTCACATTGTTTGGCGGGGTGTTTCCTACACTTGGGATAGTTCAGAGTGGTACAATATTGTTTAAGTGGCACCACTTTATGGGCTTTAGAGGATTCTGATAAATGTTTCTCTACACAGTCTTTACACAGATGTATATGACAAACTTCACAGTACATGGGGGCCACAGAGTCCCGACACAGGGTGCAGCGTACAACATCCTGGGCGCTGTTCCAGGGGTCCATGGTCACGGAACCCTAAGTAAAGGGGGAACTAAATCTGAAAAACCAGAGTCAGTATGTATTTATGATGTATACATGTATTATCTTGGTATGATTGACATATCAATATGTAGGATGCAGAGGTTCCATGTCATGCATTAACTATACATTTTGGTTAAATATTTTTAGTCCAAATGAATTTATGATTGATAAGAATAAATAATAAGTAATAAAGTGGGTTATGAAACGTACCTTACGTTATAACGGTTTTACCCATAGGTAAACTACAAAGCTTTACAATCCAACATGACGGGCATCAGGTGTTTATTGTTCCTGGTCTGTTGCTACCTGTGCAAGATCATGTGATTAATTTAAATGCCAGGAACAAACTTGTACTCGGTTTTGCGGTTTTTCGTTGGTCCAGAATCTAGGTCACTCATTATTGGTAGATTTTACCAGAACTAATTTTTTTATCTGTTGAACATATTCAATTCATCTTAAAAATGTAGGTTATTTATTTGAAAAAAAAAAGAAATTACGTTTCATGATTTGAGATCCTCCTATTCCTATGTTTCTCTATAAAAGCTGTTGTGGTGTAATGGTGCACACATTCTATTGAGAATGAAGAATGGGTTCAAATCCCATCATCAGCATACAAATGTAGAGAAAACAAATGCATGTGTTATAAGTGGATTTGTAGATGTATAAAAAATTATAGTAAAGATTAGGCGCATTATTGTACGTAAATGTTTTTATTCTAACAAGTGCATCCGGTTTTGGTTACATGTCAATTTAGAGCGTATGCTCTAACCGCTTGAAAAAGGGGAAATAAGACGAGTAAAATGCCTATAACAGAATGGATAAGATACTGAAAATATCAATATATCTTAAAAAATCTTTCAAAACCTCGTTCCAGAGAGTGTATACTTAACAAAACATTGATGTGTTAAAGGCTGGAATGAATGAATTCTAACTTTTGTATGCGTACCAAAAATTTCAAATAAGTATTATTTTTATTTTTTATTTAATATTATGGGTATATGCTCCATATTTTTGTCATAGTCTAATGGAAAACAAAACGAACCATTTTTAATCAACAAAAACTTGGAGTGATGACCTACGATACATTGGATATATCATTTTAACATCCCAAAATTGAAATTTTAGGGAATTAATAGAAATCCGTAGACTCGAGTCCTATAAACCATTTAAATTAACCTTTTTGTTTTATTGTGACTAAAATGGCACAGTGTCCATATAAAGATATCTATAGTGTCTTTTATTTTATAGTGTATGTGTGTGCATCTTAGTTTTGTTATAGATCTAATCAAGGTCTAATGAAGAAACGAACTCAATAAATAAAAACAACTTTAGAACTAAAATTCGTATTCTATGAACATTCTTGAATGCCATGTATCTGTCTACATTTACATGTATATATATTTGATTTAGTGAACGTCTAAGAAATAATAGAAGTCCTAAATTACCACCGCCATTCAGAAAATACGTAGTCAATTTTCGTCAATCGTCATGTTATTGTGACCTTCCAAACTTGCTCGATGATACCTCTCTAGCTATCCTGACTGAAAGGGGTTTTTTTTCTATTTTTTTAAATAATACTATACTAAATAAGATATCTTTTAATTGCCATTTTTTAATAATGACGAAATTATATAATATAATATTTTTATTTTCAGTCAATACAAGAGGACACCTGTAAATCCTAAGTATGTTTCAGTGTAAATTCGACCGTTAATGTTTTTATCATTTTCAACTTTGACATGGTCCCCATCTGCAGCCTCTGACTGTCCTGCTTATTTGGATTAAAGGATTAGAGTTATACCCATCAGCTACGTGCAGTTTAGCAACTGTTTTCTTGTTGACTTTTAGATATAACCAAATCCCAGGATAAGATAAAGAATCGACAACAAACATGAAGATTCCCATCGCAGGACATGTACACACTCCCGTTCTGTCGTCATATCCGTTCCCGTCATTTGTCAGGACTGTGTCATATTTTACTGTTTGTCCAGCCCCGGGCATATTAACTTGTGGCTTGAATTTAAGAAGACAGAAAAGCTGATTCCTTGTGAAGAGTTCGACAAATCTGTAGCGATATAAAAAGCCATAATCTATTGTGTACATAATTAATATCTGTTTAGGTAATCAATGTATAACAACCGCATGTTGTACTTCAGAAATGAATGGTCCGATATTCTTAACCTTGTTTTATCACTTCGAAGCTGTTATCATATCAAAAATACCCTACCAAAGGAATTTTCAAAATTCTGATTATTGTTTAATTAAGTTGCACCTTGATATTTACATTGAAGTATATTGGCAACGCATGTTTTATTAAGATATTGTAAAAGGTAATTTGAAATTCATATAAACCTCTGACAATATGTATAAACTTCCTCTTTATTAAAAAATGAAATAAAACGAAAAATTAACCGCAGATATTTTGACAAAATTAAAATTTTCTTCTTTTCATCAAGGGAATATAATTCTTCAAAAAAGAGTCAGGTACAAAATGATCGGCTTTCCGTCATGTGAGTTTTGGTCATTTCACCTTCATTGTCATCTAGCAATACATATTTTACTAACTTAAAGTGATTCAAAATTGTTCAATATCCCTTCATTATACATTGAATACCTTAAATAGATTTGTCCCGTGATGGGAGAAATAGTGACAGACCAGACCGGGATTTGAACTCGGTCTCCCTGAATCTCTAGTCAGGTACTTTACCAGCTGAGCTATTTGACGCCGGTATTTGAAACGGTCTGACCGTCCAAGATTTTTGTATTACTCAGGGAAAAATATTTTGACAGAAAAGCTTGAAAAGAGTTTAATCTACCTTAAACAATTACTGGAAACAGTTGAACGAGTTGTTTTAGCGCTGAGGAATTAAGATTTTCCGTGGCTTTGGTGTTGTCAAAGATTAACGACTTGAACAAGTCAACTTCTAACCGTTTATTGTTCCCGGCAAACTAAACGAAGACGCAAATAAAAAAAACCTGCAACATCCCCTTGAAAACAAAGACGATGCGCAAGCCTTCTCCTTTCCATATTCATGTATATAAATACTGATACGGCATTAACAGCCCTTCGGGCTTTATTGGATTTGATCACGCCCCGACCGAAATTATCACCTCATAATACTCAAAGAATGATTCCTTATTCCTTAATAAATGTTTGCTTCCCAAATTTTGATTAAATGTAAAGTAAGAATTTCCTCATATGAATTATGACATCCTATGTGTACTGTTGTTTCTCTCTCTCTCTCTCTCTCTCTCTCTCTCTCTCTCTCTCTCTCTCTTTTATTTTTCATAAACAACGTTTTGTATATTCAACCGTTTTGGTGGTTAGTTAAACTGTTTAACCAACGTTACCTTTGAACAATGTAGATAAAGACAGATCAAATAAATATCATCAACGAATGTCTCATATAACAGTACACTCACATTGCTGACATTATAGAAACTTTAAAATACAATTTGTTTTTTCCTTTTCGATAACTGTTTCAATAGAGAAAAAATTATCTAAATGGATAGTACATGTATGTGAGGTAGTCACGGGACTTTAATAAGTTGTCCTTACATAAACTAGTACATATAAGAACTTAAATACTCGTTATCACTAAATAAGGAATACACATTACTGCCAGTTTGCTCGATAATTAGATAATTCGAATTTTTGTCACCCCTCCCCCACCCCCCATCCCCTCTCTCCACACACACACACACACACACACACACCTTTCTACTCGAGAATACACATCGCACTTTATATGGCACTATCTACACGGCTTTGGTTAATATTTTTAGGTGAGAATGTTAGGGCGAGCGCAAAATGAGCTTCAGATTGCTTCCACCCCCCCCCCCCCCCCCCCCGCCAAACACAAGCATTTTTCCTTTCTCAAAAATCTATTTTTACGGTTAGTTGTTGTGCCGGGAGTTATAACTATTCTATCTACACAATGTAATAAGATTTTACCATCATAGTTGTTAAATGATTTGCATGTATATATAACAATTGAGAGACATTATGTTAACAATGATAGATAAAAACAAATCATCAAGGAATACCAGAGGTTCTGTTTTGGTTGTAATCAATATTAGTTTCAAACAAGTTAATTAATTGGCCATAGAACAGGACAAGTCATCCCCCCCCCCCTCTTTGTAACATTAAGGACCGGGTCTTTTCGACTTCCCACTCCAACTGCGATATCTAAATGTTCGCTTAATTAAGGTAATTTTGTAAAAAAAAAAAAAAATAAGGAATGTTTTAACTCCAGGGGCGGATCCATAAATTTTTTATCGGGATGCGCGGGGGGGGGGGGGACCAGAGACAGGTGGCAAAATATTACCAATACTTTAAAAAAAACCTTCTTAATCCTAATCCAGAAGGGTATATTTATATAGGTATACACATAGTCGCTCTGTTTGTATGCGTATAAATAATCTTAACATTTCATGCAGACTAAAAAGAAGAATGTACATGTACATGTAATACAAACAAACTTTAGAATGCAAAAAAAAAACAAGAAAAAGAAAAAAATCAAATGAGGAGGGGGTGGGGTGCTCGATCTGCCTTTCAGTTAAAGGATCGAAAGGGATGAAGTATTAGCTGCAGTACTTAAAGTCGGGTTTGGAATACAGAAAACAGTCGTCTTGAGGATGCAAATGGTAATTGGTAATTTTTCTATGCACGAAGAAAACACTGCTTACTTTAAATTATCTACGAATTATTTTTATCAAATTTATGACAACTTTTCAGTAATGTTCGCTAGCCAAGGGATTTCGGTTTACTCCGCTCCACATCATGGGGAGTGAAGCAGACCGAAAGCCCTTGGCTAGCGAAGATGTTCTGCAGTGTCCCCTCTAGCTTATCAGGTTTCTTCTTTTTTTTTTTCATCTTTTTTTTTGATTTTCCATAATTTATTACAAATTTCAACAGCAATACAACAATATATATAGCTTAAACTATAGTTTTACAAGATATAATGTATATTATACAATCTTTTCCACGCATACAAGGGAATTACATACATAGTCCACTCCGTAGTCCATTGAATTCCTTGTCTTCCAACTGGAGGACTGCACCCCCCAGCAGGTGGAATGAAAATAATGTATGCATAAAGTTACATATAATTACTTAAATTAAAGTACATATTATCAGTACATGTAGTGCTTCCAGCTTTTCAAGAACACAATTTTCTACAATTAAGTTATTTTTCACAGAATATTTTAAATTTTCTTTTGACATTTTTTCTTGATTTATTCTACAAGACATTTTGTATTTATAAATTGAAAAGCAGATCAATGACATAATATTATTCAATCTTCTTGTTTTGATGTTATTTTCATAATGGAACCCAAAAACTGATATCTTCCATAATATTCCAAAATTAAAAAAATTTCCCACCTCTTGCCATATGTGTTTTACTAATTTACAAGTAAATAAAAGATGTTCGCAGTCTTCGATCGTTTGACAACATTCACATTCGGCTGAAACATCTTTGTTCCACTTACTAACACTTAAATTATTGTTGAGTATACAGTTCAATAACTTATAATTAAATTCAGCAACTTTCTTATCATACATGCATTTTATTTTTTGAATATAAACATTTTTCCAAAGAATTTCAGCCGATACGCCAAACAATTTGTTCCATCTGTTTTCATACACAGATCTCTGAAATTTCATATTCACAAATATAGAATAATAAAAGTTACTCGTTAAACATTCTGTATTTCTACTAAGGCCATCTTTAAAGACAAAACGGGCATTTTGTTGTATATTAATGTATTTTGCATATGAACAATCAAATCTATGTAATTCTTAAAACACGTTCTAAGCATAATATACTCACAAAAATATTATTTTTCTTTTTTATGATGTTCGAAAAATAATTTATATCATACAAATTCCCATCAGCATCAAAAATATCTTTCACATATAAAATACCACTTTTGAT
>WFKH01010211.1:52489316-52504078 GCA_016163765.1 Magallana hongkongensis | reverse complement strand
GGACTTAACTCTTTGTTTCGAAAAAAATACCTAAAACATACATTTTATAAAAATTATGCTCGTTTTAAATATAATGCAACAAGGTTTCTAACTTTGTCTGACAGCGGAGAGGCACTGCCAGGGAATATATTTGTTGAAATGTACTATCAAACTACAACTACCAGTAAAAACAGTGACCTTATGTTGTACATATAGCCCGATGATTCTCTTCACTGAATATCAGTCTGCATAACATGCCCATGTAAAGAAATTTATTTAGTAAACTGGGACAATTTTCACCGACTAGTTGCAAGTTTTGAACCGACCGGTTTATCTTCGATTAACAGAAGTTAGGGTTTATCGCAAGGGAGATAACTCGTAACATTAATTTCATATTTCTCTTTTATGTCTCCCAGTGTAATATACTCCGTTTTAGACTATGAGTGCCTTCTTTTATATTTTCTAGTACCCAAGACATGAAAAAGTCAAATTCTTCACGGCTTGATTAGAATCCATACTTCTAATGAATTGTACTTATATTTTTTGAGTTTGCCATGAAATTTAGTAATACTCTTAACTTTCATTGTTCTTGTGTACACTCAGAACTTTATGTTCAAAATTATAAAATATGATTGTATAGCAATTGCTTAATGCGAGTAACAGTTAATTTGTAGTTTTTATCCATAGGTTTAAAAATATCTAAAATTCATGATTTTTATTTTCATAAATATTTTTTTTTCAAAAATATAAAGTTTATTTGGCCGTCTTTGATATGTATTTATAGATAATTGTATTGTGCATAAATTGATACCAAATAATTTGCTCTTAATATTCATTATCCTGTTCGTAGCCGAAACGATGTGTCCGGTTTTTATCCATAAAAAATACAAACAAATCATATAAAATAATTAAAGGCCGATATCGGTCTCATTTTTGTACAATTATTTTTCAAAAATGAGACCGATATCGATCCATCAAACAATGCACTGGTGTGTCGAGCCACCTTAAGGGGAACAACAACTCAATGTCATCAATTGAGAAACACCCAGTCCTTAAAAATAAATAGTTACAATTAAAAGTTTTGGACCACTTGTCGCCTAGGACCAGTAGTAGACTTAACCAAGCTGGAGTCAGGTATCAACAATGGTACATAATCAGAGATTTGCTAAACCAGGCGGCTATGAGTTAAATGAATTATGCATATAAGTTCACTTATTATAAAAAGGTTTAATTATGTGTATTTGATATTTTTGTAAAGGATTTTTCTTACGAAGTCCTAGTATACAGTAGACAGGATATTGTGAATAATTTTGGAAATTGAATGAACTTTTTTTTAATTGGTACATTATGGCAGACTTTGTACCGGTAATTTTAGCAATAGAAAGGTTTCAAAAAAAAAGAAGAGAGAGAGAGAGAGAGAGAGAGAGAGAGAGAGAGAGAGAGAGAGAGATAGAGAGAGAGAGTACTACAGAAACAAGATAAACTAGAACTAAGAGTTATAGGACTTGTTATGTCTTTCACAAGCTTTGTCCTTTTATGAAACATCTCTTGAGAAAAAATAAAATTAGAAATATTATTTAAAATGCAAATTCTTGATATCCAAGAAATCTGGAACAACTAGAGTAATGTAACTATGTATATGTAAAAGGACTGCAGCTTGTCATATTATGCAATTCATTTTTTTTTTTAATGAAATGATTAATAGCAATCTGTGATATGCTTAGATTTCCTGTTTTAATTTGATCAATCTGGTAATAATTTTAAAACTACAATACATGTATGTATTATATACGCAGTCAAATAGAATAATGGTTACATGATGTTTGAAGAGATAGAAGCTCCGCTTGAGCTTCTACGTTAAACTTAATGCTGTTCGCGTTTGTGGAACGTACCTGCAGAAATCAGGAAATATCTTTCTCTTTCAGTAAAATTAAAGAAATTCTCTTGGGAAAAAATGAATAGATTTGCAAGCTGTTTCAGTCTAAGTATAGATATAGTATATTGGTCTGTCTGTGCTTGAAATCCCTTCTTAGCTTAGACAATATGTCTGATTTATTTGAAATTTGGCAAAATATTGTGACTAGAGCATTTCATTTATATTAATCTTTCCTATTTCTCTTATTACATGTGCAAAAACAAGTCCCTGTGCAGATCTAATTTTCAAAGATTTTTTTTTTTCATAAAATATTTAATTTCATTTGTGTGAAACACATTTTTTCTCTTTCTGGTTATTTTTATCAGATGCGCGCAAAATTGCTATTTAAGTTTCGATGAACAAAAAATCCAGGATTTTCGTTCTTTCATGATTTTTTACATCAAAATGTTTCTGCAACCTAATTTAGCAAATATCTGTTGAGGTGTTATTTTTGGCAGAATTCTCTATATTACAATATTATTTGTTGTCTATACATTATATAATTACAGAAATGACGAATGTTTTTGAAATTTTTATTAGATATAAAAAGATTTATACAATCCATGGTCAATACAAAAGGACTCCTGTAAATCCTGAGTACGGTCCTTCGTGTATTATACCGTTGTTTGAATAATTTTCAACTCTGACATGGTCCCCGGACTTCAGTCTCACGACGACTGTCCTGCTAATTTGGATAAATGGTTTTTCTCTATGTGCAACAGACACGTGAAGTTTGCCTACTGCCTTGTTGTTAACTTTCAGGAACAACCAGATCCCAGGTTTGGATAATGAATCGACAACAAACATGTCGGTTCCCGCCACAGGACACGTGAACACTCCCGTTCTGTTGTCATATCCGTTTCCGTCATTTGTCAGGATTGCATCATACTTTATTGTTTGACCAGCGCCAAGCGTACGAACATTTGCTTTAACGTAGACTGAAAAACTTATTCTTCGAGAAGGATTTGACGACTCTGAAAATATATAAATATACTAGTACACTGTATATTGTGATAAAACAAGCATACATTTACATGTATTTCTTCCCTTTATTAAGGGAGGGGGTCGATGAAACCTAAGCAATGCTAAAGAATGTACACAAAGCTCATGAACATGACATGACATCACATCGAAAGTTCCTTGCTTGTTTTCATTTTAACTTCTTGTTGAAATTGATATTAACCTTGCTGCTTTTATATTAACTGACCTCTTGGCTTATGCCTTAAATGTATAGTTTTTAATTAGAGCTTAAATGGTGCATTGGAAAAAGTTGTTTTTAAAAAGATGTTTTTAACTAATTTTGCTTTTACGATATTTCCTTTTTAATTCTATTTATTATCTTGTGTCCTGTGTTCCTTATATCTTCATAATCGTCTCTAATGTTTTTGAAATCCGTCAACTTTACATGACCTGCGGTGCTTCAGGCGTTTCTATTATAAAAATGTATTAAATGTAATAATTGGAACACGAATTGGTGAAGTGCTATCGACTTTATATATTTATTTGAAGAATTTTTTTCTTTACATAAATACTTGCATTTGTAAAAGTACTAAACAGAATAGTTTTTTCTTCCATCATAAATATTGCATAGTTTGCATATACCTTTTGTTTCCTCTAATGTGTTCTTTGGAATAAAATTAAACTTTTTCATTCTATATATGTATTAATATTCATCCCCACAACAGCACCCTTAATCTATAATTAAATCGAATAAATATTATTTTATAAGTATTATATATTTGTAATAGAAATACCTGACAGCAGTTCAATCAGTTGTTTTTGGACTGATGAATCCAGGGTCACCGTGGCTTTGATGTTGTTGTAAATTAAGGACTTCAACAAACCCACCGTTATCTGCACGTCGGTTTGTACATTGTTTCCGCCGCACGATTCTTCCAATACACTAAGGAACAACGGAAACAGCAGAGTCAGCAACATTGTCTTGAAATTCTAATTAAAGAGTGGTGAAGCTTTCCTGGTTTATATATGTACTGATTCAACTCCTGTCACACCACTGTTATCATGCCAATGCAACATTCATATATCATATTACTGTTTATCAAAAACACTAATAACATGCCATATTGCATTTACTGTACTTTGTGTGGGTGTTTACTGTCTCTTCTGTACAATACAGACTTTTAAAAGATCCATTGAATGGATAGTAACGATATAATGTAATAATGTTAAAGAGGAATATACAATGACCAAATTAAGAATTTCAGTATGAAAATGCCCGAACCACACGTATTTTTAAAATATTGCATGTAGAGAACCATCAAGAAGCTTTTCATTATATATTAGCTCAGTAAAAGCTTCAAAGATTGTTTAATATTGCGAAAATCCTATTGTTTAAATTTATCGTTTATTAAATATAATCGTATCATCGAAAGTCTTTTCTTTTCTATCCGTCTCTTTTTGTGTTGATTTTGTGAAATACATTTGCCTTGATGTAATATATTGTAATACATTGGTACCTGCACGAGAAACAATACCATGATATATAACATAATTTCCAAAAAAAATAAAACAAAACTCAGCCAACAAAAAGGTAGCCACGATAACCAGATATGAAAATTCGTTCACTTTTCCAGCAGATGTACCATCTTTAGTCAACATATTAATATGTTGTGCAATACGTAATAATAGAAGAGAAGGTTTTATTCCAAATAAGACAACTAATTAAATTAATAATGATTGATATATCAATGTAAATGTTTTTATCACTCTACTCAGCTTTGGGTTAACATTATCATATCATTGCTATCTTTTAAAAATTGGAGGAGCTTCTTCCTGTAAAAAGATTTAAACCTTCATAGAAATGTATAAAGGTTCTATCATCAGGAAATTTAACCAACATTTCTGCGTCATCACATACAAGTATCAACATAATTCAACGACTGATTCTGATAGAAAGAAACCACAATCTAGCAGATTGCTGGAAAAATCTTAGTCCTGAGTATATATATGTACTTTCTTCACTTAGTCGGTAATCCGTTTATAAGTTACTTCAGCCAAAAATAGTTTGTAAGTTACGTGATTGAACTAAATGTATCAAAGGTTAAGGCGCCGCCCGTTTTATTGCACATCCTTTACTTACGAACATTATATGGAAAAATGAAAACATGAGTCAATCTAAAATTTTACACGGAGATCTATTGACCGTGACACATGACGTAAAAAGTGTTGATGAATAAGGAATCGACCATCAAGTCCTCTACGTACAAGTATGCTTCCAAATAACCCACTTAATTTTTGCATAACGCTTAAAATACTTCAATATTTATCAATTTTATTTTTAAAGTAGCTTTCAAAACAGAGAACTCTTGCAACAAAAACTGTAGCAGCGTTCTTACTTTTAAAGTACATTGCAAGGAATATTTTCACATTAAAATCCATACTTTTGTTTACAGAATAAAAATCTGGCAGCAAAATCTAGAATACAGAAATCATTTGAAGGTCATACATTGCAACCGCTGTATTTCATTTGAGCGTTTATGATGACTCCAAGGTCAACTTCTATTATTATTGGGATAGTGCGAGAAAGCCTCTTAAGGTAGTTGCGCTATGGAATGGAATCCTTTTCAAAGATTGTTATATTGCCGTTGCTTGCAGATATCAAGTCGTTGTAAATCTTAAAAACAAATAGTAAAAAAGCCTACTACAGAATTTAAAAATCACCATTTACCACAGGGACGTCCTTAAGAAGATTTTCTTCTGAGATTTTCTACGTCTTCTCTTATCCTTTTGGCTACTTTCAAATGAAATTGGCGCAGATCAGTTTAAAACTAATATTAAACTCAAGAAGAACTATTTTGAAAAAAAAAAATCTTTGTTTACGAGCTAAAAGTACAGTGCAGCAGACAGCGTTGGTTTATTTCACTTCTTGTAAAAAATTTCAGAGATTTGAAGATAACGGAAATATGTAAACTAGTCAATAATTTGTTATGACAAAATACTGTGTGGTAGGCCTTGAATTTTGAATATTTTTCATCATTATATACTTATGTCAGTTTATGACTAAAGTATAATCAAATGATTTATTTTACAGCTTTCTATTAGAAAATGCGTATCTTTTTTTATTTGTTGTTTGTTGTTCGTGATGATAAAAATCCTCTATTTTATTCCACAAAAAGTTGTTTTTGTAATCCCTTGATATTTTCATTTTGACCAAAGATAATATTTTATGTTGTTTTCTTGACTAGTGGGTTTAGCAAGTCCAGGCATCATCTATTCAAATGTTTTCAAACTTCTTAGCACCAAACTAACAAATGTCTTTTTGTTGTTCATTTTGTAAAACTCGCCAAATACTTTAAAACCAATTTTGAGAAATGCGGAAATTATCATATTTTGTCATCTTATGTATCTCGATTTTTCCAATTCAAATTTTATGTTAAAAAAAACTGCATATTTAAGTCAGAAATAGGCTTATCAGCATATGAAAATTATTTTATACAAAAACAGCATCGACATATTTTTGCCAATCTAATTAAAACTGAATGTTATGAATCCGCCACCGCTTCTTAAACGGTATCGAATTCAAAACATATAATTCTTATCAGATTATATTGTCCTAATACAGGCTTAGTTAAGCAATGTACTTTAATATTTGTAAATCCAATAAACTAGTATGTGTGAAATGGATTCATACCAGCATATTATTTATCCTATATTTGAATTCGTCATAAATGTTTTTGTTTTCTTAAATTAAAGCTTAGCACTATTATTCATTATACAAAATAGACTGGGGAGTAAAATATTACGATACTTTCCCAAAGACATATTTTGACGTAAACTATAACAAGTGATTCAGCGATGTTTGGACATTAATTGAACAATAATTCTACAAAAATAAGATTCCTTAATTAGGCTGGTTGGTCAACAAATTAAAAATCTGATCTACTTTATAATTTTTAATTATCAAAGTTTTCAACCGTAAGGTACTCCGATCCTCAGCCTCGAAGTATTTTTTTTTCATCATAAAAATGTTATCTATCTTTCAAACTTTATAAATGAAAGAAATAAAAAGAAATTTGCTGATGATATCCATGCATTTTACGAAGTTATTGCAATTTTGGCCATGATGGATATAATGGAATAAATATACAGGTTGAGATCAAATAAGAAAAGAAAGCCGGTTAAAAAAAAAATTAAAATTTGACCAATATCGTAACCAAGTCCTTTTAAAATGTGAATCCTGTGAAAAACTGTCTCCTTGAAACAAAATTACTTTGATGAAACATTAAGAGCCTAAACATTCTTGAAACTTCTATTTCGGATTTTTGTTTCAAAGAATGTTTTATATTACCTTTTGAAAAAAAAAGAATGGATACATCTGAAAACAAAGAACGTTGTGTTAAATTTTTCTTGATTCATTGCATCTATGCCTTCATACAGGGCATTTCTATATGTAAATATAGTCTACATAGCTGTGTCTACATTCAAATAATAAAAAGCTTTCTTTGGTGATTCATGCGGAATATGAAGGTAGCGATGATTGCGAGAAAAACTTACATGTATTTTTCTGCAATTTTTCTGCAATCATCGCTACCTTCATAACCCGCATGATTCATCAAAGCAAGTTTTTAATTGTTTGATATTAACATCTTTGTTTTAACAAATTGATAAATTGATCGTATAAAGTCGGTAAAATTAATCAAACTATTGGTTACGTACATCAGTACGTTAGATAAAAGAATCGACCAAATAGTCTTCTATAGGACTTTGAGTCTGACGTCATCAATTATGACTATTATGTGCAGTCCGTGATATTTCTTGGGTTGCTGAAGGTTTTGACCGATTGATAACCTTGTTAAATCCTCGTGTAACTTTCAGTCCTGTCAGTTATTATATAGCTCTGAATTACAAGTTTCCGTAAGAAATAGAGGGAATCATATTTAATGGATGTTAATATTTACATATGCCCCATCATCACCGGTTTAGTGAATAATGCCGCCTTTTTGCAAAACCTTCGATCTTTGTTCAAATCATGATTCACCGGAATTGGATGGTGCCACAATCGATGATTGGGTGGAATTTGAACATAGGAATAAATGAAGAAAATCTTTAAAAATATCCCATCTCAAAAACTGAAACAAGAAAAGTGGCTCGATGTTTAGCAGAAGAATATATGTGGAAAAGATTCTAAAAGTCTTTTTAAACAAGATCAACTCTACTTAATTGTCCAAATATTTGGTTTTTGATACCATAAAGCTGATTTTATCAGAGTTGTTAGACTATCGTTGCTCAGGAGAGCGATGTGGCCCCTGGGCCTCTTGGTATATTTTAAAATAAATAAGTAATTTAAAAGTATTTCATTAACTGATAAGATAATTATACAGTTCAATGGTGAACCCTGATAAACGCTTATTCTAATTAATCGTTCTTTGTTCGTTTCATTTTCCCCCGAAACTTTTGTTTGGAGATGATATTACAGACATATCTATCTAATCAAATAAATGTACTTTTGACAAGTTTGATAATCTAGTGAAACAGACTTGATATTTCCTTGACAATGACTTTACCAAAATGGGCAAGATCGATACAGTTTTCACAACCTGATTCATTCAAACTAAATAACATGGCATACTGTTCTGTAATTGAATGAAAATTGGATGTATTGGACCCTAACAGAAGCAGTTTCAATACATGTACTTTGGATCAGATTAAATGCCCGGCTATCAAACAATTAAAACAGAAAAAATAGATCATCCAAGGAAACCAACAGATACCTAAAAATAACACCATGTAGTAGAAATGCCCACTGCGTTGGGTCTGTATGTGTCCTATGTGAAGGGATCTTTGAGATTGGTAGGAGTAGCCTTAATAGGACTGACTGTGCATTTTTCTTTTCTTTTTTAACTGTTATCGTGTAATAACTATGCAGTAACAGGTACATGTGTGTCTATTGCAATAAATTGCATTAATATTCACACTTATCAAGACGCTTTAGATTTAGAAATAAATCTAGAAAATGCATAATTTTTAGGAGAACCTTTCAGTCCTCTTTCAGGATAAATGAAAAATATATGATAAACACTGTTGTTAAATGGAGTACCATAAAAAACTCTCTCTCTCTCTCTCTCTCTCTCTCTCTCTCTCTCTCTCTCTCTCTCTCTCTCTCTCTCCTTTTTTCAACCTCTTTTGGTGTATCATCAATGAACTCGTCATACTACAGTACAGTTTTAAAAGATAGTACATGTGTGTGAGGTGGTCACAAAACTTATATATGAATTATATATGAATATGTTGCCCTTAATTACATGTATCTGGGAACATAAATACTCGTTATCACAACATAAGAAAAACATATTTCTGTCAGTTTGCTCGATATTAAGATTTTTTGAATCTTACACACACAAACACTTCTTTCCACTCGAGAATACACATCACACCGTATATGGTACTATACATGACTTTGCCTAATATTTTTAGGTGAGAATGTTAGAGCGAGCGCAGCAGGAGCTTCGGATAGCTTGCCCCTCCCCCCGCCCAATAAAAGCATTTTTCCTTTTTCAAAAACCATTTTTACGGTTACATGTAGTTGTTGGGCTGGAAATTATAATTATAATACAAAATATAATTAGGTATTGCGATCGAAGGTTGTTGAATGATATACATTTTTACAATATGATTGATGAATTCCTAGCTCTCTGTTTTGCCCAACAATCTAGAAAAAACAGAACGTTACATTCCGGCCATACTAAAACACGCCTGCCGACGTCGTTATCATTTAAACTTAAAAAGCTTTGAGGCATCATCATATTACATCATTTTTCTCCGTTTTTCCCGATCATGATATTTTCCTCAAATTACGACATTTTCCCCGATAATGACATTTTTATCGATATGACATTGGGCGCACGGCGGGTGTGACCGGTCAGCAGAGGATGCTTACTCTAGCTCCTAGGCACCTGATCCTACCTCTATCTTTTGGGAGGTCCGTGTTGCCCTGCTTTGAATTTGTCTTTCGTTTTATGGATTTTTGAGATGGTTGACGGTTTGTTATTGTCGGTTTTTTTTTATTATAACATTACATTACAATGTATATCGTTGAAAACGGAAGACCTTAAAAACCTATTATGTGTGGATGTATAGATGTAGAACAATTTTATAGTAAAGTTATGAATGTGTCTTATCTAGCAAATGTGTCCTTATAACCAAATGCTTGATTATAGACTCAAAGTAAAGACAACACAAACGTAACATATTTTTATCTGATCCTTTTAAATACATGTAGCTCATCGTCACATACATTTACAGATACCTTACTCTCTCCATATTGCTACCTCTGTACGTGTACATGTACATTACATATTACATGTAAATAGTTTAACTTCTCTGGAAATACTTGACAAAGCATAACAATTTTTCACATGTATGTCATGTTCGGATGTAGAAAGGATAAGACCCCCCCCCCCCCCAAAAAAAAAATTATTAAACTCACATGGTAATGTAGCCAAACACAGAATCCACTCATTCCTCTTAGTAAACGTTTGCCTGATCCGAGTATGTATAGGTAAAATATTTGTGGGGCATGGAAACAAGTATGTTTGTGGGAATATTGGTTGTGATTTTCATGGCATTTTGAGTCTAGAACTCTGTTTAATTTTATTTGAGATTTGGCTCACTTTGATATTTGATGTCGTCACCTAATCTTGGAGTCATAATCCAATCCTGGAAATTCAGCGCGAAATTCCAGCACTCAATAGGTTTAATCTTTCATTATCTTTTAATTTAATACTCAATAATACACGTCTATTATCATATTCATGTACACCTTATTTTGATTTACTTATAGTAACAAACGTTGATTAATTTACTGGGTTTTTTTTTAATCCTGTGATACTGGCCGTGAGAGATATGAAAACATACGCTGTATATCCAAGGCTGCACGCCAAGTATAGAGCTTACAATAACGTTTATTTATATGAATTTGCATACTTTTCAACTTCTTTCAAACTCCTGAATTGACCCCCGGAGCAATACTGGGGCACATTGTGGGTTCAAATTTCAATAAAAAAAAATAAAACAAACAGATTATTTGAGAGGGTGTCAAATTTTCGAAATTTACCTCATATGAGTTGAAGATATCTACTAGCTACTACCTGAAAAAATAGAGATTTTTGTAAAAGAATGCACTAGTAGCTGACGATATAAAGTTAGCTATCTGAGTAATTGTATAGTAATTTCGTGTGTATGAACTAATATAATGATAATTACTTGAGGTAAATGGACGAAATTGTCGAAAAATAGAGATATTTGTAATGAAATGCACTAGTAACTGACAAGATTAAGTGAGAAACCTGAGTAATTGTAATGTAATATTAAGTAGATGACCTGAAAGAATGTTAAAAATAATAAAATTAGTAGATATCTTCAATCTATGTGAATATTTGAATTAAATGTATAAAATGTTGAAAAATAGATATATTTGTAAAGAAATGCCCTAGAAGCTGATGATATTACGAGCGATTTCTCAGTGATTGTATTGTAATATAATATAATGACCTGATAAAACGTTTATATAAACAACACTAGTAGATACATGTATCTTTATACCATATTAAATAAATTAATGTAATAGTTAAACAATAGTAGCCAGTTACAAGTAACTAGTTACTATCAACCAGCTTTTATTTCATCTCATAGCCAGTTACTAGTAGCTAGTTACTAGTAGCTATCTATAAAATATTTTTTATCTATTCTTATATTTTGGAATACATGTATACAAAAATTTGAGTTTTTATGATACGTAGGGAGGAAATAAAAAAACATTATATATTCCTATCATAGTTACAGCGGCAGCATTCTGAACTTGATGAAAAAGTAAAGAATAAAGAGAAAAAATAAAGTCTATGTAGGTATGAAAACGGGATAATACAAACCTACAAACAGGGACAGGGGCACGGACACAACGTTTGTATTTAAATAGCAAAAATAAACAATTTTTTTTTTAAATTAGGAACCAGGAAAAAAAAAGTCAGATAACAAGAAGAGAAAAATACATGTAATAGTTATCGATTATACTTTTGATCCAACTAAACACAACTCAGAACATTTTACAGACTGACCCATTCTCCCCAAAAGTAAAGAACGGTTTTACGAGGAAGCAAATCTATGCATTTTGGAAGAGTTTATTTTAAAGTTAGAAATATTATATAAATCTCGCGGCACAACGGTAGCACCGTAAAACATATTAACCTTGAATAATTGATCTTCTATTGGTTACAATTGCATGCAATCAAAATTTGGTATAGAGACCCACCTTAAGTTTGAACATTTATCAGAGAATGCAAGGCTGTTGGAAAATCACACGACTTCGCTAACATAAGTAATGATAAAAGCTAAGACAATTGGAATTCTACAATATTATATATGTACCACTCCTCTTTTTAAGTAATGGGCCTCAGTCCCTTTGTGGCCTTGCTCCATTGCTGGTAAAGAATTGAGTGCTACACGTTCATTAACCTTCGTCATTAAAACATGTAACATAATGCTAGTTGATAGCCACGTATAACAAATACAGTTCATTTACGGATTTTCTATTGTTAATAACAAAAACTTGTATACTATACACATACTAAAAGGACAGTGACTTAATATAAATTTAAGAAAAGCAAAATGTAGTTTCTTTATAACATACAATTACCATCAGATCTGCCGTGCACAGCGTCTAATCATATGGGAAAAGGACTATAGAGCTTGGGTATCCTACAATAATTAGTTCCTGATAGATCGACTTAATTTCTGAATGCAAATCATATTGACCCTTGTAAATATATGTGCACATCCAAGCACATATATGATAATAATTGAAAGTTCACGATGTGAATATCATTAACCCATAGTTACACGTAATTTCAAATTTCTTCCGATGTTCTTAGTCAGTATATAGGCATTGCACATTCTCAAAAAATAAAAATATACATGTATTCATCCCTTTTGCAGATTTAAATCATTTTAATTATAATTTTTTTTTCTATTTTAGTCCAGGCGTATTTCGGAAATATGATTGATATCTAACATAGATAATGACGGTTCTCCTCATGTGAAGTTCAAGTTCACTTATTCACCCAAAACCATGCGCGGATCTTGGGGTGGGGGACATGGGGGTCTGGACCCCCTGGAAAATTCAAAATTATTAAATTCACATAGTAATTTTTAAGTTATTCTATGTTCGATGCCACTTTGCAACAGACTGTCCCCATCCAGCCCTCCCAAGTTATGAAACGTTGAACTTCTGTCAGTTTTGCTTTACATTGATATTTCTTCTTTTGTAGAATGAGTCTATGAAAGTAAAGAGAGTCATGTACATTAAATGTATCATTGCTATAAAAGTCTGTTGCACTCGCGCACGCGAGCTCATCCTATAAATTATGTGTTTGTGTTTTATCTTATAAATAATTTATGTTCGGTTGAACTGGTGAATTAGAACATAATTATATTTAACTATACTTGTAGTACTTTAATAATTAAAGAAAAAAATCTATTTTAAAATGCCTTTAAAAATTGAATGATTTCTTAATCTATTTCTTTATATAGAGCTCTTCTTATTCGGAGATTTATAGAGTCTACACCGGCCACGACCATCCACCCCTCTTAAAATAGCTGATCTGATTTTGACTCTTCTTTGTTTTGTATTAAACTTTACCATATCAGTTATAGTATGATGTTACCGATTCTCACTAAACGGTTACACTATGCCTCATCCCACTCCTCACCCCCTCTTCAGCATATTCGCTCCTCACTAAATCTAATTCGGTGTATAAAAAATCCTTGGTTTAATAGTTTAGGGATGCGTAATTTAACCCTCTTGATGCCACAGCGATACTTATGTCGTCCGAGAGTTTAATGTCACAGCGAAGTTTTGGTCACCCGACGGTTGAATGCCAAACCAACACATATGTCGTTTCGATGCAAAAATTACAAAAATATAAAAATGTATTCTTATTTGAGTTTAAATAGATATATAAGTTTTTATCACATGTTTATCTCAATATACGGTGGATATCACTCATGGGATAAATTTTTGATATTCCACTGCGTGTTCTTACGCCACGTGACGTCATAATTAAACATTACGTAGGTTTTGGCGGTTGATTGACGTAGAATGAAAAAGTAAATAATTAATTAATTCAGTTGAGGGGTTTTGAGATGTAAATGTGAAACATTTAATGATTTTTCATTTATTTGTCGTGAATTCTTAAAAATTTGTTCGAAAATGAAATGTTTGTTTGTTAAATTTCAAGGAACTTCTTTTTCATGCGTGAAGTTGTTGACGTCTTGTAGTTTATGTGTTGTGGGGCTCATAATTATAATGTTTACAGAAAGATTGAGGTTTAACTTGTGGTAAAACATGTGATAAAAAGAATCTCTCATGGTTTGCGATGGTATATGATTTTTATCCAACTCGTTGTGTGTTTTCTATCCCCTCGCCAAGGCTCGGGGATAGAAAACACACAACTCGTTGGATAAAAATCATATACCATCGCAAACCATGAGAGATCCTATATTTACAGTATAGGTAATGATAAATGTTGAGTGCGACTTGTTCTTGTTTCTGAAATGACGTAAATTTTTGACGTTTTATGACGTCATAGTATGTAAATATGACGTAGAAAAGTCTTGAGAAAAATGTCATCTGACAGTGATTTCAACGATGAGAATGAAAGTGACAGCGATGCAAGCGTAGATGACCAAGTGCCTACTGTCAATTATGGTCCATTGTTTACGAGGGTGGATCCTATAATACGTTAACTATTTCAAGACTTCCAGACTTTACTGCCAGTTGTGGACCAGTAGATTTTGATCCTGATCTAAAACCATATGATTACTTCGAAAAGTTTTTGAATGACGAAGACTGTTG
>WFKH01010211.1:52448234-52465942 GCA_016163765.1 Magallana hongkongensis | reverse complement strand
TAAGCAGTGTTAACAAAATAACAACAGTAAGCAGTGTTAACAAAATACCAAACTTGCCAGAATAATCTGACAAATAAACAAAAGAGCTCGGGCAGGGCCTTGTAGGGTTGAATCATCACTTACTATATTTTTTTTTTGCATCAAGCAATCTACACTAGCTGTACACTTTTTGTTTAGGGTGTAATAGAAATCTACGGTAATAAAGAATTCCCCGTTTTATTTCTGAAACACGAATAGCATCAAAGGCTAGTAGAACTGAGTAGAGCGCCATTAGCAAGCTCTGATGGTCTGAGAGGGCATTGTTCCGAGACCATTGCGTTGTACTCGGAGAATTATCCAGTGCTCTCCCTTGGCAGTTAATGGAAGCCTGATTGCTTGATGGTAATAAGATGAAAGCCACGTATACACAGATTGAGTTCAGATTTGTTCCACGGACAAATTAAACAAAACAATAGCTATCATGTGTCATAAGCATTACTCTCTGCCGTTTTTGGACAAAGGGGAATGAGGTTGGATTTTAGACAAAAATGAAAAAAAAAAAAATCTGATCGAGTCTTATACTATGTGTGCTTTGAAAAGCTGAGAATTGCTTGTGATGTGTTTTTTTCTTCAGCTTCTCTATAATGTCTTCAGTATATAAGCCAGCTCATTTGACTAAAGAGAGGGATAGATCTGCCAATGGGTACTATGTAGAGATGGTTGGGGTATTTAAAATAAATGATTCATTGTTATTAAACATGCATAGTCTTGCATGTGATGGAATATATTGGCTCTGAACAAATATTTTCATTTCTTGTATTTACAAAGTTCGTGAAGTGCTAGTTTAATTGTATATATGAGCAGTATATTCTATTGTGATATTTAATTCAAGTAAAGCAAGAGTTATACATATAAGTGAGCATGCTGGATAATTTTGCATTTGCATTTGGAAATTTAATATGTGCAGCAATATCTCATTGGAGAATTCATTATCCAGAAATGTTTTTGCTGCTTTTTTTTCTCAATATAAACAAAAAAATAGTAACTTTTACTTCACTATTAAGTGCTATGAAGTTTTTACGAACTCAAGGAAATTATTTTAGAAAATGAGAAAAATATGACAGGAATTTCTGTAATTAATAGAAAAAAATAAATCAATGAAGCTGGGTTGAATGGAATATGGATCTACATTTTACTTTTTCATACAGTTGGCTTGTGTTGTTTGAGTAATCACTATATTGCTCACAAATCCTTTATCAAAATGTACAATTCAACTTCACTTAAAACCAACTGGCACATTGGAACTTCTTAGGCATTTAACATTAAAAGAACACAATTTAACTTAATTGGGAAATTAATTAAGGAAAAATATTATTATACATGTATATTAAGAAGAATCCATTATTTGGAGAATGAAATGTAATATTAAAATATTTCTAACTAAAGGTAGTTATAATTAAAAAAAATGTTATGAATCTTTTTTCAAGGGATTTGAATATCATTTCAGATTACACTCTGTGTGGCCTTAATGAAACAGACATTAAACATGCTTCCACTGTTAATTAACATTTGTTTATTTTGAAAAATGACAGTTGAATGTGGACTAGGGTAAGCTGGAATTAAAGTCTTTTAAACTGGGAATCTGTACGCGATCTCTGGTTAAAATGCATGCAGTAAAAAGAGCTGTCACACCAACCAAGGTGCCTGTTCAGCGATAAGAATTGATGTTGACGAGTTAACACCTTTAGTCCCACTTTGAATACTGGCTCTTTGAGGGAATGAACTTGGTTCTGTAAAGAAGATTCATGGCTTCCCAACAACCCACAACAGATTTTTTTTCTAGTCCAATGTGACACAAAATTTCTAGTCCTTGTAACTTTTGAGTGTCGACTTCAGGTTTTTGTTAATTTTTGGGTGTGGTCTTTAAGATTATATGTTTATATACATAGAGTTTATAGTATTGATTTTTATTTTTGAAATACTGAATTGATAAAAATAAGTAGTCCTAAATGTAAAGTTAATAATGATCTATTGAATAAAATTGATTTTGTGCTTCGATCCTCCTAAAAAGTTTTGAAGTATAAAGTAAGATAATATCAATTGATCACAGAATTAAATTTGTTGATGTAAAATATGTGTATAAGGTCGAAACACTGCAGAGTTTAGTATATTGTATCAACTGAATTTAAGTTATTATTCCAATTTTGTTTTTTAACTTGAGTAAAACATTAATTTGCTCTTTTTGATAATTTTGAATGAAAATACATTGGAAAAGTGATTCACAATTTGAAGTGCATTATCAAATTTATACTGTATTATAATTAATTATTAGCAAATTTTGGAATAATTAGCATGTGGATTGATGAAATAGACAATGATATTAGAACTTAGTGAATTATAAAAACCCCAATTGAAAATTCTCCATTAATGAAAAATGATCTTTAAATCTGTCAGTGAAAAGTATATGATGTATATTCCAATGAATACTGTTGTACTATCTTAACCTCGGGGCACCCAAGCTATGATGTAAGCAGTGAAACAAAAAATTGTTTAATCATTTATGCAACTCAAACATCACAAGATTTTATTTCCATCTCTCTCTCTTTCTGATGATAATCTGTCAGAAGATCTGTGCCATCAGAGAACCTGGACCTTCCAGTACGACCATTCAAAGCCAGATCTGATGGCTGACAATCTTTTCAGTTGCCCACAGCGATTATACAAGTTACTGCTGATGTACAAAGATTTCCTGTATAGAGCAGTTAGGTCTCCGTGTGGGTTGAACGAGTCTTAAAATGTTATTTGAAGGACTAAGTGAACTTGTAAAATTTATATTTGTGTCATTATAAAATAGCTTGAACTAATGTAAGCAGTTTTGAATCATTTATACAAGTTTGATATATTATTATGCCCCTGAAATAGAAGATGATGGAAGTAGATGGGATGAATAGATGAATTTTAATATTCTGTCTTTTTGCTCTTCTGTAATTGTCTGCAGTGTAGGAGAGAATACTATTGTCTATGTGATGAGGAATGGCCTTGAACTTTTACAAACTAAAGATTTATTTATGTTTTATTTACTAATAGTATAATGTATAGTATTTTTGTAACACAAATCAGTTTAATTAAAAACCATTATTATAGAACATGGTAGTATTATATTTAACACATTCACAGTACATGTAATACTATAAGACATAATATACAGTATTATAGGCAATATTATTAGTTATATAATGAAGTATGTATTCTACTTATTTCACACAAGTCACTAAAATAGAAAGACTTCAAGACTTGTCCCAATGAATGTTGAGATTATGAGAATTAGATCAATATGTAGCATTTATTTCATCAAGGACAGACTGTATGTGAAAGGTCAATTTGATTAAGTAAGCATTTTTTCCTGCTTAATATTGCCCCAGAAATTGATGCTTTTTGATCTATACAGTAATTTTGTTTCTTTGAAAATGAGCTTCAAAAAAAGAAAGATTTTCATTTTGCTGATCAATGAAACGTTGTTTTTTTTTTAGGATGCCTTGATGTTTCATATTGTTCAATGATATATTGCTCAGCTCCAAAAATGAAAGACAGTTTTCATAAAGAATAAGTTTTTGTGGATTAAATAATGTAAAATTAATGACTGTATTTTAATGATTTGACTAGTAACTAAAAAGAATAATTAAATCTCCAAAACTTTAATATGAAATTAATGACAGAATGATATTAATTCACTTGGCTTAAAATGGATCAATTGACTTTGAATATTATTAGGTTGCAGATTTTTATAATTTGGTTTTTTTTTTCAAAATTTCTACATGGCAAAATTATTTAATCAGCAAATTTTGATAGCAACATTTTAAGTTAGGAAAGGCTGCTTCTTGATTTATTAAAGGTCAAAACTTTCAAGTGAAACTTATTCAAAAATTAGGAAATAGAGAGTGCTTTAATTGCCTGCAGAATGCCAGTAATTTCTGATTTATCCAGGTTGGAATTAATTCCTTTGATGATATACATATATGCACTCTTCGTCAAGAGTTTTCATATTTGTAAATTGTGTTAAGCCATTAAAACCCATGACAGGAAGTGAGGTAAAAATCGGTAAAAGTTGCAAAAGGCTGAGTGCCGTAATCTCCCTGAAAATCGGGCAATTTGCATTTTTCTTTGTTTTATTCTTTTTGCCGCCAAATGCAGATCTACATCAAAGACAAAGTCGTCTTGATTGAAGAGTTCATTTAAAATGACATGCGACTGTATGGCACAAAATAACACAACGTCGGAAAGGAAACTCCCGATTGGTTTCCTCCCGGCTTGCAGGCAGAGTCCTGTTCTATTTAAGGAGGATTTTTTTATCTTGATCTGATGAGCGCTTGAGACTGGATCACAATTAGATGGAGCTTTTAGAAGATCTGATAGGAGCATTCCCAAATGTCTTAGGATTTAGAATTTCCTCAAGAAAGTTCTATGCCATGGCTACTATCCCCTTGTTTAATTCAGCATAAATACACACTCCAAAGGCATAGGGGTTTTCAGTAAAATTCTCCATGATGAAGATCCTACACAATGAATTTCATATGACAGATATGAAAAAAAAATTATTAGCTAAGAGGGCTGGATGGTCATGGCCATTTTTAGGTTATATTTACCTCCTATAGGCGAAGAGCTCTGTATCAAGATATAGGAAAATGTTTAAATTTTAAAGCTGAAGTATTTGGATATTTTCTTTACTAAATGATAGTATATGGCCAAAAATATCATGTTTAAAAATTTAAGGCAGATCTTATGGTTAATGTTTTGACTACACAGCCTCTTTATATATCTTACAAGGGTTATTAAGACCTGCATGTTAATTACCAGTGGGATGAAGCTTTAATTACATCATAATTTTTTAGGCTGATGAATCAGTTGTTTATAGAATTTCCTGTCAGTGGCTAATACAATTACATTTGATGACCAAATTTTGTCAAAACATTATTTTCAGTTCAATTCTTTATTCACTCGAGACCCTGAGTTCACTCTGGTATATGAGGTTCATGTTCAACATAAATATATACAAATGAACACGAAACCAGGCATTTAAGGATCACAAGTAATTATGTAATAAAAACAAAAAAAAGTGGAAATACAGACTTACAGATTGTATTATACTAGGTTTTTTTAGGAAGAGAAGACTTTGAAAATATTCTTAATAAATTTTGACAATGCTTCAAGTTTTTCTACATCTTAAGTAATATTGATCAGCTTGTTAAACTTTATAATACTTGGATTTTCATAGTATCTCTTGGACAAAAACATTTTTCTATTGTTTGCAAAATGTGTACATTCTCATAAAAATATAATGAAATTTATTTCCAGTGCTATTACAATTAAACACTGTACATTTTCTTTTTAAATTTTTGTCAGTTCACAACTTAACGCAAGGGCACTTATTGCTATAATACTCTCATATGTACACAATTATATCTTTAAATTGTCATCTCTGTTTTTAATTCAGTATGACAATGTGTAACGTACCAAGTCTTAATGTATGGGTAAATCAAAGCAAATATCCCCAAAGCTACCATATTAACCCTTTTTTTTCAATCATAACCAATTCAAGAGGATTCCATCGATAAGCCAGTTCACCAATTAGAATGTTCATTGCAGTAAAGTTTGATAACAATTCTAAGGGATAGGACTATGGTAAACAAATGTTCTTATCGTTGAAACTTTTTCATTTTTAGCTCACCTGAGCTAATAGCTGAAGTGAGCTTTTCTGATCAAAATTTGTCCGTTGTCTATCTTCATCTTTGTCGTTGGCGTTGTTGTGGTAAACTAGCACATTTTCATCTTCTTCTCCAGAACCACTGAGCCAAATTTTTGGGGAAGGGCTCTCGAGATTGTTAGAATAAAGGGCCAGGTCTCATTTAAAGGAGAGATAATTAAGAATTATAGAAAATTTGTTGGTAGTTTTAAAAAATCTTCTTCAATCTCAAAAACCATATGGCCAGAAAAGCTGTTACTTGTGTGAAAGCATCCTCAGGTAGTGTAGATTCAAATTTGTTCAAATCATGATCCCCGGGGGTAGGGTGGGGCCACAATGGGGTTCGAATTTTAACATAGGAATATATAGAGAAAAACCTTCTCAAAAACGATATGGCCAGAAAAGCTGCAACTTCTGTAGAAACATCCTCAGATATCTTGAACGCGGTTGAGATCCCCACCCCTAAACCATATATATTCTTGTTCCTTGTGTCAAGGGGCATCAAATAATATGTATTATGGGTTATGAGCCCAGGGGGTGGTCCCGTCCCGACTCGAACAGGAAGTGCCCAAATATCTTGAAAACGGTTGAGGTCCCCACCCTTAAATCTTATATATTCTTGTTCCTTGTGTCAAGGAGCATCAAATGGTATGTAGGTCATGGGGCAGAGGGGGTGGTCTTGACCCCCTAGAACAGAAAGTGCCCAAATATCTTGAAAATGGTTGAGATCTCCACCCCTAAACCATATATATTCTTGTTCCTTGGGTCATGTAGGTTCACCTGATATATAGTAAATAATCAAGTATTAAATCTTTTTTTATGTATAGTTTGACCCTTGTGGGTCATCCCTACCCCCAATGATGGCCTCGCTTCTTTTGGGAGACTTTGTTATCGCCCCAATTATAATTACATCTTGTTTATATTTGATACTACAAAGACGGTCTAAAACTTTTCTGATCAGTTATGGCTAATGTTGCTCAGGTGAGCATTGTGGCCCTTGGGGTCCTTGAATGTAAATGGAACCACAGTGCATATGAATGGAACTTTTGTTTGAGAACAGATAATTGGCAGTCTATTAAAAGAATTTAAATTGAAGTTATTATTTGCAAATTTTTGCATAAGACTATCAATGACATTGGCATATGGAATAGCAGAAGGGAATTGACTCCAAAAATAATTGTTTGAAATAGAGAGTGCAACAAAGTAAAAGAATAAAAAAAATCACCATGCCAAATTCTGTGAATGAAAAGCAATATATTTGATACATTGATATTCCCTCTCCAGATCTAGCTGATGAATTTTAGGGAATTTAAGACCAACTGTTCACAAGTTATCAGGCAGATATGGCAGTCTGCATGGATGGAGTGATGGAGTGTAATTGAAGGAGACAGCCTTCTCCATCCCCTACTGCAGGTCTGCTACACAGACTAGTCTCTGTCCCACTGTCGGTCTTAATTATCACGGTCAGGAACCACTTGGCACCAGGGGCGGGCTCTATATGGACTAAGCTCTCCCCACACAGTGTGAATTGTGATGTGGATCCAGATAGGGTGTTGTTTCGAAATGGTTGGCATTTCCATAAAAAGATTTGGTCTGGTGTGTTCGAGCGGTTTTTCTTTGTGTCTCCAAATCTGCATGAGGCGATTTGACTGTGGTCTCATTTTACAGATATAATCTTCAGAAGCAGAGGAAAAATAGGAAGTAATTTGGTTGTTTGATTATATTACAGATCACTTTATGCTCAAATTTATTGAGATTGTTGATTCTGTTGTCTGAATTAACCAAGATTTACAAGTGTCTTGTTTCAGAGGGGTCTGGGGTGCAATATGTTAGGGTTCATCAGTGATGAATTGGTTGAGGGGGGGGGGGGGGCAGTAACTTTGAAAAGAAAGTCTGTAATAATAAATTTTTATGAAGTTCATTTGGGGTGGGGAAGGTGTGGGGGAATATAGTTATGGGGATACAAATGTAAAAGTTATAGAGAAAGATTGGTACAGTGTGAGTAAAGAGAAATTGTACACAGGAAAATATTTGCCCGTTTTATTTTCTCCCCTTTCGCCCTTATTGTCAGCAAGCGAATTTAAGACTTGACGAATTCCAATGTCTCATATTATCTCTCTTTAAACACAACTGTGTCTGGGTGAATTCAAGACGGGGGAAACCATTTGCAAGTGAATAAGGGCAAAAAATTCACGAGACGAAAATGACGCTGTATTATCAGTAATTATTAAAGACATATCTTAAAGTTTAATACCAGCTTTCTTAAAATATGGTGCTTATGTACATCTACAAACTTGTTAGAAAAAAAAGGACTTGAATTTTTTTAAAAATTTCATGATATAGAGATGTGCACCTGCTGTTTTGATCAATGAATTTGGAAAAGTCAATGGAATTAAAATAATTCAATGAGATCTACCCTTAGTCCCTGAATCATATTTGTGTTTATAAACAGGAGCAAATGTTACCTTGATAAAATGTTTTGAATTTATAAAATATTTTCATAACAATTCTGTTAATATCTAGTTTTAAATACTTCAATTTCATTTTCATGAGGAAATTGTAGCATACCAAATTGCATATTCTTAATATTAACCAAAATTCTAGTTTGATAATGGATAAAAATGACAATTTGTGGTAAACATTTATAAAGGCATTAAATTCATATTAATATTTTGATATTGCTTTGTGCAGAAGAGTGAAATTATTCAAGATATGATGCTATCTCTGTCAACGGTGTGCAGCAGGAAAAGCTTAGCTAGATCCACTTCTTTCAAACCATTGTAATAATATCATGTGAATTGGAGAGATTGAATTGAGAAGTTCATTAATTCAGAAGCTGCATCGATAAATCATATAGTAGATAGCATCGGACAGGGTTTGATATGGAATACATTAACACAAGGTCCCATTAATGTGCAATAAAGAGCAAGCTCAGCCAGGGATTCCCCCAAAGATTGCTGGAATTATTTGGGCTCAATTATTTGGAAAAGACCTTTAATGGTAATGTTTGTGTTAGGAAATGCATCAAGCTCCTTTTTTTGTAGAGACGGGATACAATTCTACTTATAAATACCCCTTGATGGGCATTTTGATTAGTCAAGGTTATCGGTGTATTCAGGAGACAAAGAAATAGACAAGAGCATTTGTTTGTGTTTTTATGTGATTTTGTTTACAGTGGATAAGGGACATAACTGTTTTTAAAAGTTACTTGATGTAGATAAGGGACATAACCATGTAGAGTATTCAAAGATTGATAAAGAGATTCTTTACAAGTGTATAGTATAAAAACAATATCAATGGAATAGGTCAAGGGAATTAAGGCAAGGGAAATAACTCAATGAATTAGTCATTACATAAAGACATGTTCATGTTTCCAGCACTTTTTGATGACATTTATTAAAATTAAATACACATACCTATCAAAGAAGTACAGTTGAAATCAATATAAGAAAAAAAGTATAGGGAATTTTTCAGAAACATTGGAATTTTACTTTCTTGTGAATGATTATTGTTTCAACCCTGGGGTAAGTATAATCAACTATGCAAAAAGTGGAGCATAAACATCTTGGGACAGAGCATAGCAAGCCAGTATATTTCAGTCTCTTAGGCATCAGATTGAATAATTATGTTTGCCAGAGGGAGAGAGAGAGAGAGAGAGAGAGAGAGAATCAGCATCATAAGATTTAGTTGCCTTGACATGTGGCTGTAAAATTAACCACTTTTTGAGAAAAACAGTGATATCCTTTGAATGTAAAGCCTCATTTAAGTTTCTAATCAGAAATTTAAGCTTGACATCAAGACATTTATGTGAGATTTTTAGTGGATTGTGAAAGTTTATTCCTAAAACATGTCAGTGTTAAAAAAGGAAACTTTGATAGAGAGTCAGTGGTTCAAAACCATGTCAAACAGTCATTTAAAAAAAAAGGCGAACAAAATATTTCAATGAGAGGGTGATTAGGTTCCCATGCTCTTTAGATCTGTTTATGAAAAAAGGAAACTAAGAACAGTCTCACCTTCTGTTTTGAATTTTCTTTGGGGTAGCGTTTCTCATTTCTCTGGTTATTGTTAGGGAAAAAAACTTATTGCAAATATTAAAATCAAATTATTTTGGAAACTCTATCCTCAAATTGAAGATTGTTGAAATTGACAGAAAAGGTCAGAATTTAATTTCTATTAGGTAAAGTAATTCTAATTATTAAAGGGGAAAGAATATTCTGTTTATTAAAGGAGAAAGAATATATTATCGATTGCTCTTTTAGTTCTATCCTTGAAGGAAAGTATAAAAAAATATTCATTAGACTTGGGATTGGTAACTTTATTGCAGTGATGTCTAACTTTACTACATGTATTTGATATATAAGGCACCTGACGGTCTTAATTATATGCAGTAAGTTTCGAAACCCCCATCTAATAAATATCCTTGAGTGCACATGTGCCTAAACTTTTCTTTAAACATATATATTTTTATTCTTAGTGCATTGTATTTTTCATTGACAAGAGATGATATTGATTTGCTGTAAGAATGTGCAATGATAGAATTTGATTGCACAGAGCAAGAACACAGAATTATTGATAAATAAGGATATTATATACTTTATTACAGATTAATGATGTACACAATTGGGCTACATCCAAAACTGATCAACATTTCGACCATTTATTTCACTGAAAATGTACTTAGTTTTTTAGACAGCGGAATATATATTGCTTTGTGTTGAAGTTATAAACCTTTAAAGAAATGATTTTCCAACATATCAGCCGGACAGATAAATATTGAATTCACTTTGAACTTAATTGCGAGTCCCAGATATAAAGTGTATGCACAAATAGGATTTGAACCTACGATTGTCTAACTGACTGATTGCTATTCATGATGCCTATCTAATGTAAAGGTCACATTACCATTCAATAATGGTGTTCGTAGACTCATAATAAAACTCTTTTTGAAACAAAATTTATTTTAGTTTTAGAATTGTCAAAGACACATTATAGAATCAATTTCTTTTTTGGAGAACTATGTGGTCTTGGACTTTGAACAATCTGGAATTGATTGGCCTTTCAGATTAATTGACGACCGAGATTTGTTTTTTTCTAATTACAGTAATGGCCCCGTGTTTCATGGATCAGTTGAGGCTGGAGAGTAATGCGAGAGGTCGCGTTTTAATACCACTATGGAATGTGTCATCGTACAAAGTAATCACTATTATTACCTGAGGTTCAGTCATCCAGACACATGTTGACAGAGGAAATTGCATCACACAAAAAACGTAATCACCACAGAGAAAGAAATCGGGGATCGAGGGGAGAAAGAGGGACCGAAAATATCTCTGTTCAATTAATAGCTGACAAATGCATCACAGGATGGAAAAAAAGATGATGAGAGCTAGGTCTCCTGGTCTTGGTGTATTAGAATTCTCCATCAGTTGCATAATCTTGATTAATGCAAAAGATAGTCTTTTAGAATGACTCAGGGTCATGAGTAATTTTGCTGTATTTTTTTTTTTTTCGCTTGTCATTATTGACAGTGGAGATTCACCGGCAGGTGAATCATACCTATACTCGAGCTTTATCTCGCTAAAACAATGGTCACTCGGCTCATTAACCCCGAGACACAGGGCTCTCCGACTGTGGCTCGATGATGCTGTATTGGTTCCACGGGAACAATGACATTGCGATATAGAAAACGGGTTTCTTTATCAATGTGACAGAGAGGCTAGTGCTCTTTGAGGAAAAAAAAAAATCCCTGTTTATTTTTCTCCCTCTCTCTCTCTCTCAATTGTGGGATCAATAAGGGAATGAGTTGGAAGCAGAGAGGTCGTCTGTAAGAGATGAGGATAATGGGCCAGGGTTATCTTTGTTACATGTGTCAAGACATGTTGTTGATTTCAGATTTATGTACTTGAACCCTGATTATCAGCTGCTTTCCTATTCTCCGCTTGACATTTCAGCAATTTTTTCCTGGGTAAGGAAACATTAATCATTGGAATATTGGACGGTATAAAACTGATCAGACAGTCAGCATGTCGACTCCAGGGAGGAGAAAGGGGGACACAATTTGTAACCAATTGCACTGACCTATTGCATTGCACAAGATTGATGGGAACACAATGATAGAGTTATCTCCCTTATCACTGAACTAAAATGTGAAACATTTTTGAAAAGATTTTCAGCATGCAGTTTTAAGGTCACATCTCTCTAACCTTTGACTGCAGTGGTTGAAGGCTAACTAAATATTTTGGAGTATGTACTGTAGTCAGATAATAAGGCAGGAATACATCCTACTCCTTTATTTGATGCAGTTGAAGATTAAATTTAAGTCTTAATCACAGTGTAAGGCTTTTAAACCTGTTGATGATAAAGTTCAGAGTGTGTGTGTGTGTGTAGAGGGGGAGAGATAGACAGAAAGAGAAGAGAGACAGAGTGAGAAATTGGACAGGGAGAAAGAGAGACTGATAGAGTAAGAAAGACAGTAAGATAAAGTGAGAGAGAGTATTGAACCATTACTTTACATTTTATAATGTGTATAAGATTGGCAAAGCAAGAACCTTTCATCTAATTCCATCATAAAAGACTTTATATAGAACCTCCCCCCTAAGAGATTTGACTGATAAGAGTTACACAAGGACCCTTTCACCAAACTAATGATGCCTGTAAATTTAGCAGCATTTATTTTTACAAGGATTTGTTTTTCCTTTCACGACTGCAGACATAAAGGTTTCTCTGATTTGATGGTGTTTGTTAGACCCAAGTAAATAATGTCATTATATATATCACCCGCCATAATTCTCAGGGCTTTCAGTCGGAAGAATTAGCCCTCGCATTACATAACTCTCTATTCCGTCAGTCACCAGACACCAATAAATTTGTCTTGTATGTTGGATCAAGAAGAAAATTGGATATTGGCGGTTTTTGGTTTCGGTGTTTTTTATAGTTAGCTGTGCTTTTTGGTCTGGTTTATACATGGAGTTGTCATGTACTACAGTCTGAAAAATATGCCCTCGTCTATTTCACAGTTAATTCGTTTTGCCGGAGGGAGCCATATCGTTTCTTTCACTTTTTTTGCACCCCCTTTTTTCGCTGTTTTTTGAGAAGAGATATGCTCAGTGTTGACTTGATCTTGGTAATTGATTTTGAAAGTTTTATCTTGAACAGATTGAACTGTTACGCTGAAATTTAATAGAATGTGGGAGAGACTTAAATCCATATACCGGTACCATAAGTTCTATCCCCTTCAAGGGCTGTTTCTCAGTTGTCAAAAAAGAAAAAAACTTCAAATAAGACCCCATGCATCTAGAGACTATATAAGTATCTTGTGTAGATTGTTTTGTGGCATTTTGAAATTATAGAAACATTGGTAGTCTGTGAAAATATAACAGAAGTTTATGTGCTTGTAAAAAATTTAAATTATAGATGCTGTTCAATGAAAATAATTGCACTCCTTCCTTTTCAAAGGGGTTGGGGGGGGGGGGGGGGCTATCTTTAAAGTGTTTTTAGGTACAAATTAAAATGCTATTGTAAGAGGTGTTGGTAATAAGGTGAAAGATTCACTCTTGTGTCTGGCTGTCTTGCTGTCCACTAATCCATTTAATCTCTTTGACACCTCCTCAACACAAAATAAGATGATATTAAATAAATCTCGACCAACTGAGGATCAGATAAGTGAGTCACCTGGGGATCATCAATTTTTATTTCCCTGTTTTACCTTTTTACCTGCCTAAGTTTGCTAGGGTGTATGCAAATTGCCAATACAAACCTGTTTGTTGTTTGCACAACTGTCTGATCCACTGCACCTATAGGCAAGAGCTCTTTGGAACTCTTCAATACGAAAAGACCTTATAAGTGCATAATATAGGTGTGACAAGAGACAGCTGCATTTGATGTAAATTATCATTGACATTTGTAGACCAGAAAATAAGTATATAGTATGTATTCAGGTGATGCAATGCAAATGATTTTACGTTTGTGTTTGCCACGTTTTCTGCTGGACCATTCTTTTCTTGACCAATTTGTCTGTTCATTCATTCCTCCATCTGTATGTCTGTAATCTTCTTTGTATGTATAACTTACTATCATTAGCTTAATTTCTTAAAGAGAAGGGATGCAGGAGTTTTGGATGAGATATATATCAATTGAAAGTATGGAGGCTGAGCATATTAATTTAAGATACCACAATATCAAGCTGAAACGTAGATAGGGAAATTATTGACTTCCATGTTATATATTCTTTATAAAGTTCATAGGCGAAATGAATATAGAAAAAATTGAGCTCATGCAAATGCAACATTTAGACATTCTCATCCGAATTTGTCATATATTTGAGTTATAAAAGCAGACAATGATGGATACTGAAGTCATAACTCTTGGATGTAGATGCACCAAAACTTGTCTGCGGGCTTCACCATTAGACGCAGTGCATCACTTTCTGGTGGAATCAACTATCAGGCAACTCATCACAAGTAGTCTGACAGAGAAGGCCCAGACAAGTACAGACTTCACTGTATGTAACTCATACTGAACAAGACTTTATCTAGAGGGCCGATCAGGGATACAAAAGATTTGGTCATATATTTGGCTCACCTTAGCATCACCCCTTTAAGATAATGGGAGAGTGACATGGGTCGGATCTGGCAACATCAAGCGGAGGACCTTTATTGTCGCCTCCCATCTGTATTGGAGCATCTTCTGGTAATGTTCTTCAGTAACAGTACACAAGCTTTCCAAACAGATTTGTGAGATGGAATGATAAGTCCTGAGACAAAGAGCATCAACACTCCATCTTGTGGTTGTAACCAATTCAGAATATTACACAAGTTTAGCTTTTTAAAAAAAGCTTACCGTCTTTAGAGCAAACTCTTAACAGCAATAAGTTATCAAAGAAAACTTAATTCTCTTTTTTTATATTATTGTCGCCTTCCTCTACATGCCATGGCATGTGGAACTTTTTTATGTGTGCCTTTTAAGCGTACGTGCCTAAAATTGAGAAGTGTGTACAACGTGCTAGTTAGTTGAGATCGATTATAGTAGGCAAAAAAAGATCTTAGGAAGGGTCATATTATTTAAATAAAATCAAAGTTAATACCACTGCATTCAGCATCTGTGTTACTGATACTAGTTTTACCGTATCTAATATGCAAACTTGTTTACAGATATTAGCCATACAGTATCAAATTTTCACATTTTTTTGTATTTGCATAAAAAAACAAAAAGAAAAGAACAAATTATTTCAATAGATATTATAGAATATTGCTTTCAACTAGTTGTACTGAAAAATTAAAGCCTGAATTTCATTAATAGCAATTTTTATTGTTTTTTCGTTTTCTCACTTTTTAAAATTTGAAATCTACAAAAATTGTTAAGTCGTACGTAAAAAAGATCATCAGAAAATTATCTCCCTTGCGCTGAACAGTATTTCAACCAATGAAATAAATGTAAATTTTCACATCATGTATTTTCTACCAATCACAAAGGAGAGGAAGTGCACAGCCCGGAGACTGTAAATTATTTCAACTCTTTATACCGTCTTCCAAGGAAGACGGTAATTACTTTCTCAGACTGAATGTGTAGAGGTCAGAAGAGCAAGAAATGTCAAGGTCACACAGTGACACATCTTACCAATAAAAAAAAGATGTTTTTTTTACATTATAATTATTTTTCAAAGAAATCTTAATTCTAGATCTGATAATTGAAATGCATGCACGCTCAATAAGGCAAAATTTGACTGAAATCACTTTTTAAATTCAACAGTTTCATTTAAGGACAGTATAATTCATTTGAATCTGACAAAGAATTGTCTGTCAAATGATATAATTGATTATTCATTTTGATGTTGAAAATTATGGTTTTCTTTGTTAAGATGGTATGGGACTTCTCCATATTGTGATGTACGTCCTATCGAAATAAACAATAAAATCAAGTATAATTTTAATTTTTTTCTTTAACAAAGTTGTTACCTAACAGCATAGTGCAGTGGGTTAGAGCATAAACTACGAATCTGTAAGTCATGAGTTCGAATCATGCCGGGGCATTTTTTAAAAATTTTTTACCTTTCTAAACATTTTTAAAACTCATTTTTTGGTCAAATATTGTAAATTTTGAAAATTCTAAAACAATGGGTATTTTGAGTATAATGTACTTTTATCCACATTAATATCGACAAATGTCCCACACCACCTTAATTGCTTCTTAAAGGCAAGTCCTTCAATGTAGCGTTATGATATGTGCAAAGGATATATACCAGAAAGTGCCTCCAAACCTGTACTTCTGGTAATAAAAGTGATGTATAATATTTGCTTAAACTAACTGATGTAGAGTTATTTCAGCTGTAAGTTATTTTACAGTGCTGTAAATTGAAGCATTCAGTGCTGTTTAATAATGAACTGTATACAGTATAAACAGTATATAATGTCATCATTGAAGGTTGTATCAAAAGTTCAAATTAGGCTTACATGTGTGTTGTTAAGGATAGTATGTTAAGAAAATTTAAATAGAAGGTATAACATGGGACAACTCTGATTTTACACAGTATTTGTCTTGACAATCTGTCATGGAGCTCTCACTAAAGAAGAAATTTAAAACAGATTTAATAGATAGTGTCAAAACAAATGAAGAATTTCAATTTACTACAGGAGCTAATAATGGAAATTTATTATTAATGACTTGGTTGGAAGTTCATCTGTTTTTTTGTTTGAGACATGAGCCATTATCACTGTTTGGCAATGAACAATGGAGAAATCAGGGGGGAGAGATTCCATGCCATTGTGGAGAAAAATTGTGATGTAATCCCAGGGTGTTAAGGGTCTAAAAACTTGTTCTTTTCGTGTGATATGAGTCATATTAATGATGCGCTCTCCATGTCCTTGATAGATCCGAATAGCTTCATTTAAAATTAATTTGATAACTTTATAGCCTTCAAGTGTATGTGTGTGCAAGCGGATCTGCAGCGCTTCGACTTGTTGCATCGCTTGCTCAAAGAGCCTTGCAGGCATTTTACGCAGAGAAATTACTCCGCCGATAATAAAGCGTTGGATGAATCACTATATTTTGCACTTCTCAGTTTGGGTGCTAGAGGATTAGGCTGGACTCACAGAGCGTCAGGTTACTGAATAAAGAAGTTTTGAAGTACTAAGGGCGTGTCAACCAATATCGGTCTTTTATTTGTAAAGACGAATAAAGTTTTACGTTTAATGATATTGCAAGAAAAAAATAATTGCAGATTTCTGTTGACTGTTGGTTGCTAGAAGGTGGTGACTCCAGTGTTTGAGAACTGTCAGTGTATGTGTGATACACACTGTGTTTATGATTTAATTAAATGTTTTATCAACTGCAGACCAAATAGAAACATTGGTAAAGATGACAGTCATATGGTAGCAAAATTAGAAGTCTAGCTTTGAAACTGTAACCGTTAAATCATAATTATCGCAAGATCTTCCTTAACTTTTAACATTCAAACTTCTATTTAAAGAAAAACTATATTTAATCTTTATTGCGTTTTTACACAGAAATGAATTGTGGGTCCGGTGATTTACGTTCGGTCACCGGCTGTCTGACAGCCTTATCCTGTCAGCGCTTTGTTTTCCTTTTGTTTGGGTTGAACTCGTTCTTCATTATCGGCCTTTTATGATGATGACACAGACAACCGCATTTTGAGGTTTTTATCATTGATGGGCGACTCCCTGGATTGACAGCTAACGGACACTTTGTGTGCTACTGTGTTCTGTCTGTCTATGTGTGTGTCTTTGAAACCATTTTGCTCCATGTCACTTTTTTTTATTTCTCTTACAGTGTCATTCTATTTTAAGTTTAATTTGATATCTCTCTCTCTCTCTCTCTCTCTCTCTCGTCACACTGATTAATAGTGATGATTTTTGTGTGATATACAATGTGGCACTCTGTGTATCCATTCTTTCCCCCTGTCTTTGTGTGGTAGGTGTACATGTACTACTGTACCACTATATTGATCCTTCGAGTCAGCCACTGTAGCACTCACTCT
>WFKH01010211.1:52415957-52448224 GCA_016163765.1 Magallana hongkongensis | reverse complement strand
CAGAAAGGTTATCGAGGTGTCTGGGCATGCATTAGATATGGTAGGGACCTCATACAGAACTCTTCAAAAAAACCAAGAATGGGTCTAACTAAATTACAAGTATGTAGGATTTCAGAACCTACAGAACTCTCCAAAAATGGTGCTTACTAATATCTACAAGTGTCTGATTTAAGTAACCTTATTTTGGTGCCAGGCCATGATGTATGATTTAGTTATAAGATTGGATATTACCCATTTAATTATTAGGCTTGATATTACCGATTTAATTGTAAGACTGGACATTACCGATTTAATTGTAAGACTGGATATTACCCATTTAATTGTAAGACTTGATATTACCGATTTAATTATAAGACTGGATATTACCTTGATCAGGATGGTTCTGTCAAGTTTTCATTATATTAAAGTTTAATAATATACAATGTTATATTAAGCAGGGAAAAAATTTCAAATTTTTTGTTTGTTTCTGGATTGGACCAACTTTGGAAAAGATCTTTGTTTATAACTTTTGAAAAATTTGTGCATTCATTTAACCACTTCAAAAGTATCCACTGATTTCCTTGATAAGTAATTCTCTTCTAAAGATTATGAATTCATTAGGAATGCAAAAATGGTTTGTGTGAATTATAAGTGCACTTTCTGTACGACAGGTTCCTTAGCTATTCTGGTAATAGAAGATCTCCTTTCCTGTGACTAGCTAGGCCCCCCCCCCCCCCCCCCCCACCTCCCCTCTCTTACTTGTTTCCTATGTAAGAGTCCTGAGCATCATAGGAAAGATTTTTTGAAATGCTCTAACCATTTTTTGAGTCTTGTTTGTAATTTATTAAATATTGATCATCCACCCCCTTTTTAATTCTTAGTAATTAACTATTTTATCAGCTAGGACAAATTATTCTTGAATGAATTTATTTTGTATTTAAATAGCTACAGAAAAATGCAAAAAAAAACAACAAATGTGTAGGAATCCCAATTGGAGCTACTGTATGGAATTCTTTCTCTTTTAGAACAGTATTAGTCTGTTGTTGAAATTCCTGACAGAAATTCAATTCCAATTTTCCGTCTTGTATTTAAATGTTCTTTGATAATGGTTTCCTGGTCCTGAGCTAATAAAAGAAAATCGTACACATTCGGAGGATTATTCCACAAATACGAACATCCTGTTCTGATTTTTTGGTGATTTGTTGAAGAAAAAATATTTTTCGATATTTGTCTTGGAACGCCTTTAATGAAAACTTGTAACTGAAGTTATGCAACATGTCTGCGATAATTTTCTAAAACAATAAGCACTGTTACATGGGCTTCAGACATTTCACGTGGAACTGAAGACAAAGAGGAAGTAGGGTGACTCACAAAATGGAGGCTTTTCACTGATAAAAACGCATAGAAAAACTTTTTTCCATGTAGTGTAAGCAATTTGAGATTTGAAAGGCCATCAATCATGCTTTTGTACAAGCTTTCCAACTGTAATTTGCGGTAAATATGGGACGGGTTTGAATGTTACGGGGTGCTCTACAGGCCTTAATCAATTTTCTGAAAGTTGAAACTTCTAATTAAATAAGATAATTAACTTTTATATCTTAAAAATAACATTTTTGACACCAAATATTTTTATCAAATTCTTTTTTTTTTTATGCAATAATTTAGGACAACCTGGATCCATTGTCTTAATAATAATTATTGATTATATTTGATAAATTCTTCTTTGAAAAATATATCGTAATATTGTCCCACAGTTGCCAACACAAGTAACACTTCTACATAATTCTGCATGGCATTTCAAAACAAAGGTTTTAAAAATAAGCTAGTTAAACTTTGGACTTTGAATATTGTTTTCCAGTTTCCAAAGGAAGCTTGAAGAAGTGCCAGCACTAAATCTTAAGTTACACTGAAGAACTACAGATAAATCACTTTGTGTCAAGTAATCAACACTTGGTTTTTACTTTGATTAAATGCTCATTTATAATGAAATGGCCCCAGTTGACTAGTGGAGAATTTATTTCATTCTCTACTAAGTATATGAAAGGTATGGGTTGCAGGTTAAAATCTAAGTAAGCCCTTGTATGATGTAGGATGTAGATCCAACTAAGAGACACACATTCACATTTATTTAATTCATTCTGTATATCTAACATGCAGAGGTAAATAAAAGGCAAGTGTTGCGATTTCAAATCTTTGGGAATACAGAGACACTTTTATTTCAATCTCCATATTGATCATGTGCAATATTATATGAAAGGCAAATGTTGTGGGTTCAAATTTCTAAGGATTCAGAGACAAAGTCATTCACATTATTCCATTTTCTCTATTAGCATGTGCAGTGGTATATAAAAAGCATGCCTTGCGGGTTCAACTCTCGGGGGATTCAGCAATATGATGTACCGATTCACAGTGTTGCCCGTCTCATGCTTTCAGGGTGTCTTTTCGGTGATTATTGTCAGCCCCAAGCAGGCACTTATTGTTTGTGTAATTAAAGAGTATACCTACATTGTATAACAATAACACTGAAACATGTATTATCTAATGACTAAGAGCAAGGAAAACAATCTTTCTGAGAATTTCAGTCATTTCTGCTCCCAGTAAATGTGCAACTGTCAAAGTGTTTACTACCATTCTTTTCTGCGATAATTCATCTACAAAATTATATATAGCATATCCAGTTATTGCCCAAACATTCCTCAATGACTGACAAATTAAAGTACACCATAGAATGCTATATACTCATGCGAAAGGATTCTGGTTACTATGGAATCATTTAAATTCATCGGGGCCATTTATTTTCATAGATTGTGGGGTGTTTGTTTATTTGAGGGGATGTAATTTCGTGGATGCGTCGGTTTGTAGTTTCAGTAAAAAAAAGATGATTCTTTCTGAATTTGGGATCATCGAGGATGTAAATTTGTGGGTGAGGGCTACCCACCAATACCACGAAAATTGAGTCACCATGAATTTTAATGATTCCACAGTATTAAGTAAACAACCCTCAAATTGGAATTTTTTTGTTGCTAGAATTAATAGCTTTTAATGTTTTTGGGGTTTTTTTTAAAATAAAGCTTGTACATGTATTTATAATGAAGATGTACCTAAGTTTTATGATATATTGGTTACAAGAATTATTTATTTATAGCATGAATTTAATCAAAGTCTTGAATTAAAGAGAATTATTTAAATTTTCACATTTTCACCCATATTAGCACATTTAGCATTTAATAGTGAGAGTCAATTTTTCTAGCTAGTTTGTGACCAATGTTTGGATGAAGTTTATGCAGACACATGGTGGTGATTTGTAGATTAATTATTGTAAAAAAATGGGAAAGAAAACACTTCCGAATCCCCATTGCATATTTGCTGAAGCAGAAATGACCATAAGTTTTTGAAGGGTTGTACTCCATGCAGAGAAAGGATGAAATAGAATAAGGCTGTACTCTCAGAACCAGAATTATCAAGAACTGCAGGCAGTTGGTGAAATCTCATATTTTTAAGTGAAATACTTGCTTATATAATGCTGATTAGGGGGGCCAAAACACTAAATTTTCATCAGTTTCATGAATTAATTTCATTATTTTCACAACTACAAGTTTGTAAATGAAACTCTGTATTGTTTAGAGGTATAAAAACAAGGATGTTAATATAAACTGCTACATATATTTTATGTGAATGTGTTGGTGTTCAGTGATTGGTAGGATAGTCATCATGAAGGTGTGAAGGAGTCAATTGGAAAAAGGCATGAATTATTCATGAAAAAGAGGAAGTTTAGTGAGTTGACCCATGGTCAGTACATAACCCTACTCTACAGTAGATGTGAGGAATAAACAAAATAACAAGAAGCACCAATCGCAGATTTTAAAATCTTGCTTTTAGTTTTCTAGCAGTTGTGAATTTGTATGAAGTTTTAAAAATTTGTTGCTCGCAATTTTATATTCTCCCAATTTTGACACAAAATGGCAGAATTTCGGAGTTAAGTATTCGCGTAAAATAAGGCAGTGAAAGCTGTGATTTTGTAGATAAATTATTGTAAAGAAGATTAAAGAATTAAAGATTTGTGAATCACCATTGTATATTTATGGTAAGTAACCCTATTCATTGCATATTATGGTCAGTAATCCTGTTTGAGACTGTTTTCTGATGATTTATCTGTGAAAGAGTTTAGAATACGCCTATTTTTAAAAAAAATGAAAAAAAGAAGCTGACGTGTATTCCTGTCCTACTTTTTTAATTCCAACATGTACTGTTTTCAATCAGTGAGAAATGGCACAGTTAGAAGTCTATAGAGTAAGGAAATTCCAAACTTATCTGTGAAACACATCATTTGCGACGATAGCATCTACAAACAATTGGCTGCTGTTTTGTCTGATGAATAATGTTTGGGTTGCATGAACTATTTTTTTTGTTTTTGTTTAAAGTACATCTTTGTGAAATAATTGTTTTGCATGTGATGGTTTATCATTGATTCTGTTCCAGGAAGTTAGGTCCAATATGAGACGGCAGATGGTAACAGTTGTCAAAATGGCCTATATCATTGTTTGCATGTGAATTTTAATTCGCCTCAGTAGGATTATATATATATTCCTTATTCCCTCCGGTTGTGTGGTTGGGTATAAAAGTAGATGTATAAGTTCACTGTAGTTATACATGTTAAAAAGAGTGATTCCAGTAAATTTGACAAAGCCCAGCCGTAGAAGACAATAAAAATTGATGTGCCCCCAAGTATATACAAGTTTTGATGGATAGTCTACGTAAGATTTGATTAGGTCTGTGGTAACCTCCAGTTATATAATATATAATACTGTACTTTAGTGATTTATACCATTTCTGTCATTGTCAACTGCAAGTTCTTAGAGCAAAATCTGTTTGCACCAGGTCTAAAAGTAATTTTCATGACCTTTTTAAGAATAATACATACCGCTTAATCATTTTTGGCTGCATTGTATCGGATACTCATCACAACTCTTTTGGTGAGTTATCTTCATTTAATGACAAGACAAGACTTAAAATGGTCAAGACATTGGGTTCTGACAGCTTTGGAATACAAGGTGACTTAACTTTATTTTGGGAGCTACCACTGTCACCAAGTCCAATATTAGATTCCAGCATTTTGCATCTATACTGCTTGAAGACAACTAGTGTTGGCTGAGGCCAGTCAAAATTCAGCTTTTTTAGAATAAAAGTCCCAAATCCAAACTTTCCTATTTTTTCCTAAAATTAAATATCTAGAAATTACCAATCATAAATTTGGAAAATTCTTTGTATAAGTTTTCTTATTAAAATGCCTCAAGCAAAATAAAGAGGAAAAGGATAAAGTACTTAAAAATGCTCGGAATACAATTTTAATTAACATTAAAAAAAAGAAGAGCTAATTATGACCATTAATGTAAATTTACTTTAAAAAAGGTTTTCTTGTTTTCTTACTATTGTTCCCAGTTATGAGGGATGGGGCCCTTGCAGTTCATAAAAGGAGGGAAAAATAAAGAGGGGATATTGACTGATGCAAATATTTCTTGCATGCAAAAAAACAGTTGGTTTACAGTTTTCGGTTTTGATGGCTGGGGATCGAGCCAGTACTGACAATCTGTGTATAACACACCTTGGATTCCAGTTCAGGTCAGGAATTGATTTTTCACCACCTGTGACATGTAAATTTCAGTCTTTTTTGAACTGCCTCAGAGGGTTTTCACGTTACTGTGGTATAAATCTGTTGTCATTGTCAATTTAGCTGACCTAAGATATGAGTTTTTTTCCCCCCTTCTACTGCATGAACTGTACTCATTAACTGTACATTTCTGTTAACCTGAGTATGTATGGGTACAGCTGCAGGAATCTAGGATTGTTGTGAGCATGATCCTAAAACTTCTTTATTACTTGCCCAGTGACAGCCATCAATGAAAGTCAATTTTTTATGTTTCTCTCAATTTTCTTATTAAGAACACCAAGACATTTGACATGCTTGTTTTCTGAGAAAGGGAGCTGGGTTAAGATATTATACAACTATTATGAAAAAAAAACTTATTTACTGATGGTTGTTGACATAAATAATGAAGAATTTGCAGTTCTTTTGAATGATTTTTTTGAAACCAAAGTCTTGTATCTAAGGTTAGCACAATAAGGATAAGGATTCCTTAAATTTTGTAAGAGAGGGTGTCAGAATATAGATTATATGTTCAAGTCACATCTTAAAATCTATGAAACAAATGTTAAGGTGAAACTGTAAAAGATTCTTGAGGTGATGTATGCCAACATAATACCATTGTTTGGCACAGACCATTCCACTAAGGAATGAATTATGTTTATATATAGCATATATCGTGTCCATGATACTTGAAGTATAATAATATAAACTCCCATCTATTATAGATTACCACATATTAAATTGTAATCATAATGCCCTATTGTCACTGTGTGATATTTGCCACCACATGCCATCTTCCAATACAGTTTTATCGTACAGTATATGAAATGTAAACTTGTCTCAATACCAGTAATATACATTTGTCTGTACTGTAAGTAACCTGTGAGTTGATGCTTAATGTCCGTACACTTGTATCCTGCTTTTTTTTTCTTTTTCCCCCCCCCCCCCCCCAGTTTTATAAAAGAGGAACAAATTAAAACACATAAAACAATAAATGACATTGATAAAGAAATCTTGGTTTTAATTTTTTGCTGATGAGTGCAAAGATTGAGGCTTGATTGTGTGTACTGCGGAAAAAAAGTATTTGTTCAGAATGTCAGTCAAGGGCTCTCCTTAGTTTCCTGTTTTAGACAATTTGCACATACATTTACAGAGGGTTAGCTTGACAGCAGAAGCATGGGCTCCACACAATTTATTACTCATTAACATAAGTAACTTAACATCTGCAAGCATTAAACTTGTTGATTCATCTACTTTTTTTTTCTCCATTTTTTTCCAAATAAAATCAAAAAATGCTTTAAAAAAAAATAATTTTAGATATGCTTATGTATTATAATTAACTTACTCTTGGAAAAGGTTGGTGAAAGTCATTATCTTATTTAAGGCATATTTTTCTTTCCTTCCTTTGATGAGAATGTGAAAATTATGTTAGTTGTCAATCAATGTATTTTTGGTCCATTTGCCTGTCTGATTCTAGGAGATTGGATATGATCATGTCTTAGAACTGTTCCAGAGTGATTGCCGAGTCTGGTGTGTTTAAGACTTGTTTACACCTTAACGAGATACTATCTCATTGATGTTACTGGTTTATTAACTTTCTCTGCCCCTAAACAAATGTTTACTCCGTGATTTACTTGTTCAAGTCAAATTCATACTGTATGAGATGTTCTCATAAACTGCTGAAGTGTTTACAAAACATGGAGAAAAAAGAATGTTGTGATTTATTATTTTTTTCATTTTTTCAATTTTTTTTAAAGTGTGTAGTATAAAAATATAAAGAAATTGAGCCAAGTAAAGCCATGAAAAATTTATAGGATAACATTTGCATTGATGAACCATTGCTGCATCAATTATTCCAGCCTTCCAGAAGGGAACCTGTCATTATTAAGTTCAAGATGTACATTTTTGATACAGTTGTTGTTTGTATGAGGTAATACACAATAACCATCCGTCACTCACGCGCACAGAGCCGATCAACTGTGACTGTTGATGCACAGTCAATAGCCCAGCAAAAGTCCTCGCCCCACTGCCCCCGGGTCACTGACCCCTACCAAGGTCATCGCCAAAGGTCACTCACCTGTCAGTCAGCTTGCAGAGGGATTAAGCCCAGGTAGACTTGTTTTTCTTCTCTCTCCCTCCCATACCTTTGATTTTTTTATGGGAGCTTTTGAGAGAGTAAGTGAAAAGTGCAATTAATCTCACTTTTTTCATGTTAACTGTCGGACTGTGTTAAATTCCACTGTTACACTGGAGTGGTAAAAGCTACAAAAAAAGTCAATTTTTTTTTCAACAGGGTTTTTCTGATAGTGTAAAATTTCGAAGGCAAGGATTTGACAGGTACTTGTTCAGAAAAAAAAAACACCTTTGAACAGCTGCAGTCAATTAGTGTAATTATGTTCATATCATAAACCTCTCAGGCCAGCGGCTGTTAGCGTAGCTCTAAACAATGACTGGTGCAAACTGGCAACACTATACAGAGGACCACAGGATGCTAGGGGGGATGCGGCCACTTGAGGGCAAGACAAACAGCTACTGTATTTCCCCAAACAATGCTTGCCTTTGTGTCGCGGAATGCAGAAATAAACAAGAATATTATTGATAAGTATGTGGTCGTACAACAAATAAACATTATGAGGCAGCGAGTGGTTGTAGATCAATATATCACGTATATGTGTGTGTTTATTCTCTGATGGGGGTGCAGTGTTGGGAGGTACCAGTTAAAGCAGCGTAATAGGAGAACCAGACCTTCCTTTATTGTCCAGACCTTTAATATACTATGAGGAGGGTTAGAATGAAATTCTCAGCAGGAATAAATTATTCTTTGCCTTGATTAAAATTTTAGATAAAAAAAACAACAACATTAGTTCAATATGTAATAAAGTAAATGGCCCAGTAATAATGGGATTATAAAATAATCGTAAACAGCTAGTGCAATGTTTTAATGGTACAATTTGAGAGGGGAGTGGGAGAGGAGTGGATTTTCATTGTTTTCATCCCATGGTGTAGTTTAGAATATGTTTTCATTTGTTGAAATGTGACTGCTCCTTTGTATGACCTTTTATGTCAAATTGCTTAAGTTTGGTTTACATCTACTTGTGACATCATTGGTGCTCCATTATATTTTTTCAATGGGTCAGTATGGATCAAGTATCTCTCCATTCCATAAAAACAGTCCTGACTCCCCCTATACCCCATTACCTTCAAGGATTGCAGATGTACTTGACTAACCTGTGCAAAATTATTATATCTTAATTCAGAAAGTTTAAACTGATATAAAATTGATACTAGACATGTGAAAGGGAAGATAGAATAAGAAATAACATTGGGGTAGAAAAGTTGGACCTCTAGCCTTAAAACTCAGTCAAAATTTTAAGCAAATTATAATGCATAATGGGTGTTGATGAAGCAGATATAAAGGCCAAATGCTGATTTGTGTACAAAGATGTCCATTTGATGAAGCAGTAGTAAGTAGCAGGGAGTTTCCGGACCTGGGTGTAAAATTGAGTGTTTCCTTTTCCTGTGGAGTGAATTCCCGGAGTGTTCCGAGATTGCAAAGCCACTAGGCCTGATAAATGTTAATTTCTTCCTCTTTTGAATTGATACCAAACACTTAAGAAACATAACTGGAGGGTTAGTAACCCTGTCCTTGAGATGGTAGCGGGAGTTCTTATGGTAACCTTGTATTTACTGTTCATTACAGTGAATAAGAGTCATGTTTACAAATATTTTGAATAATTTCTTTATTGCAAAAATATATATTTAAGAAGTGTGGTGGTGGTGGTGGTGGGGGGGGGGGGGGAGGGGAGAGAAGAATAATCTTGAAATAGAAACATCTGATAGAGAGAGAGAGAGAGAGAGAGAGAGAGTTACCGAGATTGAGTCTCGTTTCAAATTGATTAAATCAGAATACTTGTACTTATTTTGTACTTAAAACTTACTTATCTTGTAAAATAAGGAATAGGAATAATAGGAAAAATCTGTCAAGATTAATACAGTGGAATAATGAATGGCCTTGACATATACCATAGCCGCATTACATAAACTAATCACAATGTTAATTTGGAAAAAAAAATTGACATGAGAAACATCATCTTAAAAAAACTATTGAAGACCTTCGTATTGTCCCTATTTTGAATAAAAGCCATGTTGAACAGGTTTAGATAAACTTTTTTTTTTTTACATGGGTGTTGTCCTTATGTATTGCCTTAATTTAAAGACATAAATTATAAATGGGTGTATGCTTTTACTCATGGAATAAAACTAAATGCATGGTTTAAAACAATCATCCAAACTCATTAATAATTATAATTCATACAGATTTTAGACAGATGTAGTGGACAACAGAAAGAATTAAGATGTTGAAGTATACTGCTTTATTTGTATTCCAATCAACACTTTTGTGATGACACAGTTAGTCTGATCAGTATTCATTATTAAGGAGGCTGGATGGTCAACAAAGTCACCATCAGATCTACCTTAAATTTTTAGAAATGAAATATTAAGCTATTAAAACTTGTATTTGGTAAAGAAAAGTTCCATATATATTAGCTTTGAAATTTATATTTTCCTGTATCTTTATATTAAGAGCTCTTCTTCTTAAGCAGAACAAAATAGTATAAAAATGGCCACGACCATCGAGCCCTCTTAACTGTCTCAATGTATTGTATACAAATACTGTTGGCCGTAGAGGAAGATAACTTCAGGGGTATGGGATTGGATCACTTTATCTGTTGCATCAGTTACTGAAATATTTACAGATGAACCTCAACAACTCAAACTTCAGGGGTCAGCGTTGATAAAACTTTAAGAGATCAAGAGTATGAGAGATCGAAAAGTAAAACAGAGTACAGATATTTCTGTGCCAACCATTTCTAGTGCGTTATCAATAGTAAAAAAAACATTGGAATATGTATGACAGAAACAAAATTTTGCTTCTTCGAGAGAATGGAAGTTCTAGCAATCGAGTGTCAGCTGTACAACTTTACGATTAATGGGTTATAAGTTCATCTTTCCTAGCCAATTCAATCAAAATTAAACTTGTACTTTTTGCCTTTTTCCATGTTAAATTTAGCCATAAGCTGGGTTCTATTATTCTGCATCTATTATGGTATCTAGCCTCCTCTTAAGTAAGAAAATAAATTAGGAACAAAATGATGTTTCAAAAGGAGACACAATTAGGTTTGTCCTGTGCCTAATACGTGTAGTTAAGAAATGTCAAGTTGTGTATTACAACAAAAAATTGGTGTAATTAGCATTGCACATTTACTAATTAATAATAATGAAAACCCATCATGGATGTAATTTTAGGGAGGGAATTATGCATAAATTTTTAAGTTTAGTGCCTAACATGCAACCTGTATTTATATATAGATATATGAAAAAGGTACAGAGGGCTGGGACACCTCCATTTTGTCATCTTGTATTTCTTTAGAAATAATGCATGTAAAATTCACCCTAATTTTAATTTAATTTTTTTTTTATCTTCCACAAGTTTGTTGTCTATCAAGGACAGTTGGTATAAGTGATTCAACTATATAGTTATCTGTTAGTCATGGATTAGATTTATAAAGAAATTGTAAAATATAGAATATCTACCTTATTGATAACTATTTAGAATACATTTTAGGGCCAAATATTGTAAAAGAGTTTCAAATTTTTAAAATCTGTTTATGATTTTAAAAAACCCCAAAACAACATACCCTCATCATCCATATAATTAATTTTTAAAAATCTCACAGCATCCCATTCTCTCTAGAATACTGGAGTCTAAAAAAGAATTTTTTTCCTTTTCCATTTTCACAAAAAATTAGATAATACAGAATGTATGTTTACATTAATTTGCATGCATATTCTTGGCCTTGCATAGTATTTAAAATGAGATCAGGTCTGTTAAATTGAGTTTTTAAAATATGGAATTGCACATCATCATGTCTTCAATGCATGCAGTATTTACAATGCATTGCCTTCTACTGCAATTTTGTCTGGTGTAAGAGTATCTTTTTTAAATATTTGTTTATTTTTAATTGCACATTTTTTTTTGTAGACAACATATGGACTTGAAAAGACTCCAAAACAAAATATTTCTTGCAGTTACATGCTTGTATAGCCATTATCTTGCCATATAGGGTACGTAACAAATTCTAAATTAATTTGTTGGAAAAATTTAAATAACACAAAAAAAAATTTTGAAAATAATTTAAGGTAGAGATTTTTAGTGAAAAATTAGATAATTTGCTGAAGATAAGAGCATTTGATGCGGAGAAGAATATTCATGGCAAATACATTTTCGTTCACTAAACTATATAGATTTAGATTGAGTCTGTGTTGTACATGTGTTTCGCCGTTGATTCTAGTTTTTTATGTGATTAATAATTCAATTTGATCAAAATCTGCTGCAGATTGAGATATTATTAATGCATACATGCATGTACTTCAACCATTTAAAAAAATGTTAAATGTGAATAAATGAGGAAGAGGCACTAAGAATACGTATTAATTCACAAACAAAATAAATGGATGCATATATCCAGATAGTTATTGTTTGTTGGGTGACTTGGCATAGAAATGACATAGAATTATCAGAATTTCCAAAATGTAGAGAAATTATTGTAAGATTTTAATTTTTTGGATTATACAGTATATCCGATAATTTTCAGCATGATCTAATTTTCCTTTTTTTCGCGATTACTTTTACATCGTAAACATTTAATACACAGAAATTATATCAGGTATCGTTTGTAACAAGAAACTTCTGAAATCGCGAAAAATGACTGACGCAAATAAAAAAAGTTACACATTTTCCCAATTTTCGCAAATTTTGAGAAACCCGAAAAAAAACAGATATACAGTACATTAAAAACAGTGCAGTTTTCTGTAGAGTGAATACTTAATATATAAAGCTTGCAGCAATTATTGTTATAATGAATATTACAAAATCACCACACCTTAAAAATTATTCTTTTTATAATATATAAAAATATTGTTTGTAGCAAGATTTCTTAAAGCAACATGAGCTAAAAATTGCTTGTTAAAAACTTGATGCACTCGCAGTTATGAAAAAAAATTCTAGGATGAATTATTTTGTTACAAATAAAATATTTGTCATTCTATGTACATGTATAAAGAAAATCCCTCTTTACTAATTGAGACTTTTTTGTTGAGCTTTGTTTAATTTTTCCAATCAATTTTCTGATAAAATGATGACAATTTTTGATTGGTATATACACTTATTAAGTTCAATGATTTTTACTTTGGGTTTAATATTTAGTTCGCTCGTTACAGTATTAGTAAATGAATACAAATAAATGTCGCTGTAGTATTTCTCTCAAAACTTAATTTTTAGGAATAATTAACGAGAAAGGAGCAGCATGGACTGGCAATCAAAAGATTAGTTGTTTTTGTTGAATGGAAGATCAAATTAAATTTCATTAGGATGGAGATTGGCAGAACTGATTAATGAAATATATATATTGCACTTAATGATCTGCCATTCTTAATTGCTGCAGCACTGGTGTATTTTAATTTTCAATTAGTTTATGAAGTGATTTAATTAATATTTCTGCTTTCTGATTAGATATTGTTAGGATGTAAACATGCTTGGTATTCTTTTTAAGTGATCATTTAATTTATTGCAAATTACTGATTTTTTTTTATCAAGCTAGAATAAAGGAAACCATGACTATTAAGGAGATAAGATTTTCTCTTCCCTGATATGTAATTTTCTTATTTCTTCCTCAATATCAAATAAACAAACTCTCTTCAAGTTGATAAATTTGTAACAGATTAGATCATTTGTTTAGTGTAGAAAAATTTGCATGTTGCGGATCAAGGGGGATATAATATTGTTTGTGTTTATCCAAATTAAGCCAATGAATATTACCTACCAAAAAATGGACAATTTTATTAAATATTTTACATATAAATTAAGGAATCTAAGGGATGATATAAGTGAAAATTTGAAGCATTTTTATTTAGCTTTTGAAAAAATATATAGTAATTCACTGTAAGAATAAAAAACAACTGTGCCACAGACACAATAATTTTTTTACGCTGCATCAAAAAAATGTGAATTTTGGGTGAGTGATGAGGGATTTGGTATACTAATTTATACTGGAGATGATGCAGAGTCTGAGATAGGAGTACGCTATATGTGATGGCATCTCAACTATTTTAATGGGAGCCAATGCCACAGATTTTTTCCCTGTGTACCTATCTCCTATAGATTCTATTCCTGGCTAGTTTATCAGAAAGTGAGAACATGTGAAATGCAAGTTTTATTTGAGATCTAGATTTAAGAAACTATGCATAATGATTCTGTTTTGGGGAGATTGGGCCATCAAAACATCTGCCAGTGAGATTGATGAGTCTCTCTCCCTCTTTTTCTCTCTGTATGCTCTGCCTCATTTAAAAAAAAAATATTGTTTCCTTTGAACCAATCAGAAGCTGAGGTTATTTATAGCACTTGACGTTGTGTCTAGGTTAATTTCAGTGTGGTAGACACATATAGAGGAACGACATGCGTCTGTGAAGTGACAGTGAGCTAGAGATAATAATTCAGTGCTATTCCAGAATGACTCAGATATCTGTTGAGATTTTCAGACGATGAAAGAAACAGGTAAGAGATTCAGTGTTTGTTGACGGGGACTCTATAGGGGCTTTAGCAGCAGGCTGGGGGAGGTGTGACCTAGATACACATTGGCGGGAGCACTGAGAATCTTGTGGTCATTTGGGGTCACCTGAGGACATTGGCTAGCCATGGAGAGGCCTAGTTTCACTATTGTGGTCAGGGGTATTATACCTGGCGACTGACCAGAGAGGGAATTAAAGGGAAGACAGCTGTAGGTTTCAGTTACAAAATGAAAGCTCGTTTTGATCTGTGTGTGTATGTCTCTCTCTCCCATTGATTTGTGGGTAAAAAGAAATACAAAAGAAACATGTCGTCAGGTCTGTACTTTAAGGGCTCGATGGTTGGTTTCGTTTGGGGCTAGGTTTTCTGTTTGTCAGTTTATTCTGTGTTATGGTATGAAATGCACCAAGAACTATAATTTTTTAAAGAGAAACATGGTCAAGACACAGATATCTTTTGTATGTTTCTTGGAAATTGAAGGTTGAGGATGTAATGTCAACCAGACATTTTTTTTTCGTCAATTAGAATAAAATTTTTCCACAGGTAGATAATTCATTGTAAAATGCACACGTGACCGAAAGGCTGAAAAAATAGTTGAATACATGCGCATTAACATTTCACTGCAAGCAGTCGTACATTTCACTAGAGTTGTAATATTTGATCCCGCATGCTTTCCTTGTCGCTGTAAGCTTAATGGCAGAATTCACCATTACGAAAGTATTATCGTTACTTATGTAAAAGTGCTGAGATGTGTCAGAAAATGGCTTCTCATTAGAAAAAAAACTTTTCATCTTATAATCTGCTTGATTTTTCTGAAAGCAGAAACATTTCACTGAAGGAGATTTGGAAAAGAAAAAATATCTTAAAAGCGGCGGAGATTTCTGTATTTTTGCTCGGACAAAGATGTGGTGATCGGGTGTGCTGGTAAGCCTTTCATCTGATATCCTTTGGGTCACTGTCCCTAGGGAAATATTTGTTCAGGAGAACAGCTGATTAATATGTGTGTATTCTACGAGAGGGCAAGAGTCTGGTGTCCTTTTATGTCATATTACTCTCTCTGTTTTAATTGTGTTCAGATGAATTGATCATATTGATGAACTGTCAATTTGAAAATCTCTCTCTCTCTCTCTCTCTCTCTCTCTCTCTCTCGCTCGCTCTCTATTTAAGGTTTACAACTTTTTCATTTGGTAGTACAGCAAGTCGTTTATGTGTATTTCACCTGTAGTAGTTTTAAAATTGGTAGCAATTAATTAAAGAGACACAAACTCTCAGTAATCAGCTAATCCATTAAACAATAATTTATACAATTCTTTATTGGATATTTATGCTACTCTTTGTTGAATTTAATTGTACAAGAGGATTTCCTGTACAATCACAATTAAAGTCCTTGCCCCCAAAATATTACAGGTAATCCCATTTTAAAAAATCAGACTTAGAGATTTAGGAGATAATCTCCTTACTAGAAAGAAAAACACAGACCTTGCTTGTTTTGGCTGCACTATTGCCGTTCCTGCCTGATAATTTTGTGACTTTTTTCCTGTATTTTTCAATGTAGCACCCACTTTTTTAAACTCTGGGAACAAAAGCCTTGATATCGTGCTATCATTTGGAAATCTAATACCCTCCCCATTGATCTGTTATTCATACTAGCTCCTGAAACATCCGAAAGAGAAACATTCACCTCGGACCTGAGCCTTGTCATTTTCACCTGTGATATATTTGAGCCTCTCTCTCTCAAGCTCATTTTGTAAATGAGACATGCAGCTTTATTGAGTTTTTTTTTTGTTTTTTTTTATCAAATTGTTGACATACACAGTTCAAAAAGAATTGATAAGTCCCCAGGATAAATTGATACCAGGTTTCATTGATTTTGAAAGGTTAATGGGTTTTTAGGAGGATTTTCATTTTTTATTTTTCAACTTTTTCAAATGACAATTTTCAAATGGTTGTATATATGAGATTGGTTTAGCCTTAGGTATTGTAAATTTTTCTCATTAATAATATGTTAAGTAGAAATTTGAAAAACCTGTGCATTTCATTATGACAGAGTATTGATTTTTGTTATATATCTGAATTCAGTTATTATTTAATGGTTGATAGGGGACGTTATCAGTTATATTTCTACTGTGGGGTATATTTTGTCACTAGTTTTAAAGCTACAAACATTAAATCCTTTTTAGGATAAGCTTATTGACTTTGTTTGATGCTTTACAAGCTGTGAGGTGTTGAAGACATTTTGTAGGAAGTCGAAATAAAGTGAATAGTATGAAACTCGGGTCATAGGAAAATCACACTCTTAGATTTACCACAGCGTGAGTGAGTCAATCGTATTGATATTTTATCATCCAGCAAAGTACAACACTTAATTAGGCGAAAATTTTAAGTGTATACTTGTACTCCAAATGAATAAATAAAATGACTCTTAAGAAACAAATGAAAGTCTGAAAGAACTGAGTTTGCCAGGCATCAATTATAACAGAAGGAAAATTCTTGAGATGATCAGTTTCAGATGAAACTCTTCTATTGAGTTGCATAGACCAGTTAGATTGAATCACTTAGCTAGTGCTGTATTTTGAGTTCCCTGCTGAAAAAATTCTTCTGTCTGGGGGAAAGCTTAGGTTGTTCTTACTTAGATTCCTGCATGTTTTATCCTCAGATATCAGTGGTCTCATTTTCATGAGAAAAAGAGAAGTCTATATAATTGGTTGATAAATTAGTCTCATATTTTTTCTTATCTCTCTCTCTCCTCTCTCTCTCTGTCTCCTTCCCATTTCTCATTGTTTTCTCTCTCTCTCTCTCTCTCTCTAGCAGTTACTGGGAAGTGAAAATTGCTTTTAAATCATGAAAGTGTACTAGTAATTTAATGAAGGAAGAGTTTAGTGACAGTAAAGGGAAATTATTTCATTTTAATTCCTGTTTAACATGTTTAACAAACAGACAGGTGTTTGAAGATTCAGGTATTGTGTTGATCTTGTTCAGCCAACCAATCTTGATCTGAGTAAAGTAACAACTAGGATCCGGGTATTCAGGAAATATATGTATATTTGATATTACTGTGCAAGTTTAGCAGGAAAATATTTACTTTTTTATTTCAATAGAAAACAGATCTGCATACACCAAACATTTAATATTGGGTCTAGTCTAAAATGTGCCTTGCAATCTATTTGTGGTCTACAATAGTTTCTATTGACATAGAAAGCTGAATAGCTCGTATTGCGATGAAAATCACAAAATATTAATTCACTCCGACCCGGGCAAGGAAATGAAATGGGCACTTAACATAAGTATGAATAGGGACTATTTTACTGAGATAACAAATCAGATTTTTGTCAAGAGAAAACGGGGGATTTTGCCAGATCCCACTCTGACTATTACTGCGACGTAAAGGGATTATGGGTATTGGGCTGAAAAGTAAAGATACGAAGCAGAATTTGTGTAACTATGGAAAGCTTACTATGGTAACTTATTAATATTTATACTTCAAATTTCAAAAACACTGAAAAATTTGAAAAGATTTGTAGAAAATGCGATCAAATGAAAAATGGGCCGTTTATAATTGTTAAATAAGTTTCATGTATCCATTTGATTCATTTTCACCAATTTTTAGGGAATTAATTTGCAAAGTGAGTAACTGGATAGAATATCATGACAATTTTTTTGTTAAAAGTTGAAAAGGTATTTGTCAGGTCAGGATTGTGCATGTTTATTGTACTGCTGAACACTGTATTGCACATCAAGTGGAGACAGATGAAAGTCTAATGGAAAGGAAAATCTACGACTCTCAGTGATTTTTGTTGGGCCAAAATATAACTGATATTTGGCAGCCTCACTAAAAAATATGAAATATGTTTTCCAATTAGAAATCTAAAATAGAATTAAAGAAATTAGATGAAAGAATATTTTATGAACGAGTTACCTAAACTCAAATAGAAGAAGACTGGTATAAAACTTCCAGTAAGAAACATGGTTGCATTTTTGAGTCCAATTTTTGATCTTAGATGTCTAACACCATTAAGTATTAATTGTGTTTAGAGGATAGAAAATGAAGACACAATTAGTCTATCAGAAATAAGTTGGTTTTTTAATAATCTTAACTTTCTCTAATTTTTTCCAAACCTAAAGTTGTAAGTGGTACTTTCAAAGAACAATAAGAAAAATCACTGGCTCTTCCTTTTAAAACTAGTTTTTTGGTATTGTGTACTTTTAGGATTTGATCTGGGTCTGTCCTCGGTAAGCCCAACTTTTTTTCCACCAGACAGGGGTACTCCATGTTTGTTGCTGGCTAATCTCCTGTCATATTTAATTATCTCGATTGATTAGGCACAATGTGACGATAGAAACAGGAGGCCCAGTGTTTGAAGACAAGACGAAGATGTTTGGACTGCACTAGTCTATGTCAACAGTGTGCGCTGATCATGTGACACTGCCATGGAGAACAAATGGATGTCGGGGAATCCTGTTTGTGGAGATTCTTGAGTTGAACTGGTACCAGCTCTTCTGATTCCAGGTCCTTGCTTACACTCGTTCTCACCTGGGACATTTTTCTCAGGTTTTCTGGTCTTCTCTGACAGCAGCACTTAATAAGAAAAAAGGAGATTTTCAAATTTATTACAGACGTGTGTTTTGTTCTCAACGATCAAGAACATGAGGTATTTGCCGGTTTTCGACCTTAAGGCCGCAAAGATTGCTTGTCGGCAATATTTTGAGACATTGAGAGTCTTTGATTTGAACAAGGAAATGAAACACTAGCTGTTGAACTGTTGCTAAATCTCCAGAAAGTTTCTTTATTCCATTTAACTCTACTGCTAGTTTTTCTTCCCCAAGAGGTTGTTTGAAGCGTCTTTGAAGATTTTAATAAAGTGACAGAGAAAGAAATTTCCAGATTTGCCGTCAGATAATCAGATTGAAAATAAGAGGGCCAATTTCAGCGGAGGCTGTAACCATGACTAAATATGCAGTTGCAGATTACAAGATTTTAGCTTCAGGATAAGTTTTAGAAAAAAGGGGATTGAAGGAAAGGAAAACTTCATTATAAATTTTAATTTTAATGACTTGTGATGCAGAGATCCATGTCATTGTATCCTGTGATGTAAAGTGATTCAACCTAGCCCGCTCAGTTGAAGTGCCCTCTGTATTATAGCCACCATTGATTATGAATTCCTTTTTGCTTTTTTTGATTTTCATTTTAAAGGCTGTCATCAAGGGGAAATTCTATCTTCTCATTAGGAAAAATAAAAAAAACTATTCCTCAGTTGAGAAAAGTTCTGTTGTGTACTTAAGAGGCCAACGCACCTACTAATTTATTTCCTTTTGCAGTTGGCTACAAAAGAAAATGCTTGAGCCATTTATGTTTTGTAATACGACTAGTCAAGATTTATGGAAATCATAAATAAATGGCTGCCATTTTTAACCTGACATCGTTAATCAATTTCAAGTCATTAGTCACCTTTTATTTTCCTGACTCGGGGATTTTTTTCATTTAAAATGGTTATGTAATAATGCGGTTGTGTACCTCGGAAGTTGGATTTTGGGCTTTTCTGTCATAGGAAGGGTAACCAAGGATTCCCCTGTAGTCTAGCAAATCATAAAACTAGGATGGGTTGCCGGGCAAATATGGAAAGAAAAAGCCCCGAGACGCGACAGGAAGTGCTCTGTCAGGTTTCGTGTGTGCAGAGTTTTTCTTGAAGACATTTTCCAACCGCTGTCTACATTAATGGTGCATCAAGCTTTATAGTAACGGATGCAGCTTTTTCTGCACTAATTGTTTGTTTGGATTTTGCGTCTGGTCTGTACGTAGGCCTCTGCTCTGTATTCTGTCTTTTTTCTGTTCCGTCTCTCTGTCCAATTGTTTGTGTAGGTTTTTTTTTTTCGTTTTATCTCAGACGTTCCCAGAGATTGAAAATTTATGCTGCACCGCATTACGTCACTGAGTTATAAATTATGTACATTGAGAAAAGCACCTGCACAAGATTTGCATGAGGTCTCCCGGTCTATATTGTAGTGTGTGTATAGCCGATTTGCATGTCGCTCACCTTTTGTGGTAGGGATCAGTAGAGAAAATTAATCGGCAGAAATTAATTATGCCAGATTATTATGGACTTGAGGATAGACCCTGGACGGCAGATGTTGGATTTTTTCCCCTTTTGGTTGCTGCTGTTATTGTGTTGAGTTCACTCAAGCAACAGATGTAGCCAACGGGTGACCAGTGGTTGAACTTTGAACCTCCATCCCCAGCAACGCTGGTTCGTGGACATCAGAGTTGCTGACAAGGGAATATTAAACATCAAAGCAGCCATTTAAATACATGTATAGATAATTAACCTGTGTTAGTTATAGTATAATTATCCTACAGGAATAAAGATAATATGTCCAGGACGTCCCTAAAAGTATGAAATACAGTTTTTGAGCAGATAAAAATGAGGAAATTTGATGATAATATCGTCTGCACCCAAAACCACAATGAGAATCATGCACCCATATATTCCATATGATGCATCTATTCCGCAGGAAAGAGAAAGAGAGGGAGAGATATTATATTGTTTGTAAAAACATTAATTAAGATTTATTGCCCCGATAACTTTGGTTGGGGATATTGTTGATGTTGAGTCTAGACATGGGCCCTCACCACTCATTGTGTAGTCAATCGAATGAGCTGGGCAAATTTATATGTATTAATCAAATGCTAATTTGCAGCATGTAATGGTTTTGTGTTCATCAATCAGCACAGTTGACACACATCAAACCTCATTAGGCTGTTGTATGACGACCGGTTTGGGGACGACATAAACAACAGATAGACATTAATGGGAGCTTCTGTTATCACTCCCCAGTATCTGGATGACTGCAGATTGGTACAGATGGATGGTTTTGGTGATCGCAAAGGATATTGATTTGAAAAGGGAGGGGGGATAGGTCATTAACTTTAAATGTTTTCTACACTAAAAGTAAAGACCTTAAAGTCTATGTAATAATGTACATAAGATTGAAGATCTCTGTGTGGAGTTGTAGAAAAAGCTATGGTGAATGACCATTTAGGTTTCTTGATAAATGTTTAAACAGAAGGTACATGTTGCATTTGTTCGTACAACTTCACCGCAATTATCAAAACTTTTCTGTAGATTATCTGTTACGCAATCTAGCATTTACCTTATTTTGTGGAAACGTAGCTGTCATTTTTAAAGAAATGATCTGCAATTACAATGTACTATTGTTTACCGAGGCCTTTACTTGTCTGAGGTTTTTGGCAATATCATATAAGAGTCATAACGATCAATGGTCTGTTTTGAGGAATTGAAATTCAATATGAAATCTGCATATTGTGTATTGCCACTGGGAAAATGGACGCGTTGACTTCAAAGAGTTGGGTCAAGGGTCATGGTGACATAATCCCACTTGCATTGTCTGGTGAGCATGTTGATAACCTTTGAACCTTGACCAGCTAAATAGGGAGACCCTGTGAAGAGATAAGGTTTATTTCCTTACTTGGTAAAGAAATGAAAATCTCCTAAATGATTTTTTTTTGTCATTGGTTCAAGGGTTCAAACCTAACCACCAAACTTCTCGTATTCGGTTAATCTCATTTTCAAGTTGTAATTTAAAACCTTTTTCCCTTGATTTGTCTGCTTCAGGTTTATTTGGACTCTGTGTTAATTTATCCACATCAGGTTTGCTGTAGAGGCCCATCTAAATGAAGGAAGTCTCCTATTTCTATTTGACCAGTGTCTTAAGTGGTCGCAACTTGAGAAAAAAAATCCATTCTATCAGGGTCACAGTTAGGCGTTGCGCAGTGTGTACACGGACCAAAGTCTGAAGTGTTTTAAATGTTCAATAATCATATTCTTGATCTGCAGCGATAGAGTCTGATCCTGATTAGAGGTTCAAGGCTGACAATGATTTTATTTCTTCTTCCTCTAGACGCCCAAGAGTGGGTAGTGCAGCATGGCCAATGTTTTTTGTGTTCAATACGACGGGACTTAAAATTTTGGATATGGGTCTTTGTTGCTTTGTAAAAAGATTCACACTTTGGAACTTTAAATCTTTATATTTAAATCCTGTGTGAATTAGATTCATTTTAAATATCAATTTTAAATCGGCATTAGTAAATAAAGCATTTCAATACAGCATTCTTGTTCAGATTTTTTATTACCTGCTCTGTGCAGATGTTTTTGTTTGAATTTTTTTTTTTCGAAACCTATTTGACATGTTTGTAAAATTTCATTACAATTATGAATTCTAGATTCCTTAAAAAAATTTGAATATTCTCAAAGTGTAATAAGATTTAAAAAAAAAAAAAAAAAAAAAGAAGTAATAGATTTGCCATTAGCACAAAATTAAAAGGGTGTCAAGTTTGAATTCATTATCATGTTCTGTTATTTCATTTTAATGGATTGTGATTAAGTTGATATTAAACACTAAACAAAAACTCGAATGCACCATAATTTTTGCACTGAAGATCAGCTACTTGGTTAGCATATATGTAGATTTTTCATTACCAAATTTTTGAAATTGTGCATGATCCAGGACTTAAACAATTTCATCCTTAGTTGCAGACAGGAAAATTAGTCTGATTGTATTTTTTTTTTCATGGACCATAAAATTTGTTTTTGACAGGACGAGTTTTGATAAACTAGCATGGGTAATTTCGGGCCCCATTTGAAACCCAAACCCATAAAAGTTTTATCACTCGTTTTTCTGCATATGATTAATTTTTTAAGTCCAATAAAATGTCTCAAGTAGTTGGTGTCATATTGAACTAAACGGCTTCGTTTACCCATTTAAAAAACTGTGTAAAATGTGTGAGGAAGTTTTAAATAGAAGTAAACAGTTTTAATGTCTTTTTCTTGAGAAGTTTGGTACAATGAGCATGTTCTTCGTCGTGTGTGTACGTATTGCAGCTATGAATAACGGCCCTTTGTTTGGCAGCCCCTCATTTAGTCACTCCAGAAAAAAAGCATTAAATTCTTAAGAAATACGAATCTGGCAACGTTTTGTTATACATACATTAACTGAATATTTCAAAGATGGCATAGTGGGGGTAGACACTAAACGCAAATTGAAATGCATGGAGAGTTTAGAAGCTAATGAATTCTTAATTTTTAGCTGAGCTCGAGCATGCAAAATATTTATCATCAGGCTTGTTTATCATAAAACTGTTTTTGTCAAGAAAAGACATAAACAGATGGCTCACTGCCCTTATAACCAGTTTTTTCGTTTTTAAAAAATTTATCTTGTTGTCATTTAAATAAACAGTTTTGTGCATCTGGGAGTGTGTATTTCATGCACAGGTTATGTAACATGGGTCTGTTTTTTTATGCGTATGGAGATATTTTTTTATGGGAGACAGATCTATGTGGTTGAATGGTTCATAGCTAATTATCCCATGTTAATTAATTGGTATTGATTTCTGTAGTTAGCTAGCGATTTCCTCTGGGGAAATATGTTGGAGACACTAGTCTGTTCTGCTTGTAATCACGAAAATGTCTTTTTGAATTTTAAAACTTTTATTAATATTTAAGAACAACATTTATAAAACTTCTGAGTTAATACCTATCAAATGAATAAATTTTTTGGAAAATGAAAGTCTGGTTATAGCTTTGTTTTAAGGGGAGATAATTTGTACTCTTGAGAGTTGTCCCCCATTATTATTTAAAAATGAATGAAAAAAAACTCATCTTACCTATCCCTTAAAATAAAACTGATTGACTTGTTAATGTTATGACTGCATGACGAATGCTTTTTTCCTTGGTATAAGGAATATCTCTGTCTCATTAGTTATAAGTCTGCAGACATTTCACAGCGAACACTGGAGGTTTGGAAAGCATCTGCCAGCATGTCACTTCCTCTCAGCTGAGACATTGCGGAGAAATTTGACAAAAAATGAAATTGTAAAACGAAGCAGGGAAGAAAGAGAATTAAAAAAAGCAAGGCTTGAAATAGATCATAGCACTGGCAAATACAATGTAATGATGCCATGTCCTCATTACTCTCTTGTTTAAGATGTTTGGTTGTTGTTGTCGATGTTTCATTGTTGTTGTCACTGTCTGGGAATGCCTTCTCTGCAGTGACAACCTCTTTATGAAAATATCGCTGGAATGTCGAACATTCCAATTTTCATGCTGATATTCAGGAAAGAAGTTATGATTTACATGTGTCGAGATAAGTCTCGACTTGGTGCAAAAGGGTTTTTGTTTTCTTTGAATTTTTAGATGACTCTGTTATCTGTAATGACAATGTTTCGTTGGTTGGGTGATGAAAATGGACAGAGCTCACACAAGAGAAACCATTACCTAATCTGTAAATTATCATGGAGTTCTGCTTCATTGAAGGTGAAAGTAGCTGTTCAACAGGCAAATTTAATTCCCCTCTTCTGCCTGTCTGCTCTCTGTCTCAGTTTACAGTCACAGTGACATTTTCATAAATTGCACTTTGCTGTCGGAAGTTTAAAAAACTACATTGAAGAGAGAAAGAGAGAAATTCCCCATGGAACAAAATAACAGAGTGTTGTGCATACTTGTGTAAAGTTTGTATTTTATGACCTATGGGTTAATGGCTCTTTTTTGTATTTTTTTTCACTAATTTGAAACACATTGTAGGGTTTCTGTATGGTGTAAGAACAAAAACAATATCTGCTACAGAAAATTGTTACCATTTTTTGATTTATTGTGGTCACATGTTTTTCGGTGCCAACTTGAGACTTTGCGGTAAAATTGACTTTGGCGTTAGAGGTGTGGTGCGATGTGGTTTGAGGACATTTTTTTGCTACACTCGCTTGTTGGTTACAAGCAAGTATGCAGAATATTTCGGAAGCACATGAGAGCTAAGTAGTTTTGTTAAGAGACCATCAGAAAGCGGAAGGGGCTTTTAACATGGGAAATATTTTGAAAATGGAGGGAATATATTTTAAAAACTGTTGCAACTTTTAGGTTCTTGTCTAGAATCACTTTTCATTGCTTTATTTTTTTGCTGATAGGGCAGGTGGATTAACTATTATAAGTTTTTTATCTTTGAAAAAGATTTTGATGGTTGATCAAAATATTTATTTTTCAAATAAAAAGCAGTAATAGTTTTTTCCAAAGGAAAAAAAAAATATTGAAAACTTTCCAGTGTTTTCTAAAATTCCTGTCTTGTTGGAGGAAAGAGATACAAAAGACAGCGATAATTTTTGCCTGAGTGAAATTGATGATGGCACTAAGAATCTCGCTGTCAGGTTTTCACTGATAAAGCAGAGGGTATTTTGATTTCAGTGTCTTCTTCCTACTTACATTGCCAAAATGTTTGCTATGCGAGTGATTGTACCATTCAGCATTCCAGCGGCCAAATGCAGGAATGCAGCATTTGTTTCGCAAAAGAGTCGACAGTTCTCTTGGCTTGTTTATAAGCCCCTGTATGTTTTGGCATAGAGATGAAATATCATGATTAAATGTGTAAACAAAATGAAAAAGGCTTTTTATTTTGGTTGTCAAGGAAAAATAAAAAATTTATAAGGGTCATGAATTTTTTAATATCTATTTAGATACATTTTGTGAAAATCGAGACAGCAGATGTGTTTTATTTTGGAAGGTTTCAGATAGGCTTCAAATTTCAATATAGCTAATTATTTCCCCAAACCACTTGCTTGGAATATCTTGAAAATAACATTTTTGTTTGATGATAGGGAGACAGAGGATTCGGTAGCAAATGTTGTTGCACTAATTAGATGTATGGTATACCATATCAGTTTTGTTCAAACCTCTGGATATTATTGATTTCTATTATCTGATATGTTTTGTTAATAAACATTTTTTCAGCCAGTGCCTTTGCTTTTCTCTGATGTAGGGGCAGCGCTAGACGGCTCTTTATTGCTTTGGTGGCCATCAGTGTATTAAAGCATTAAGGGGCCACAGGCTCTTTTTATATATATTCTTGTTTCTCCTATGTGTTTACAAGCCTGATCCGTTATTCAATTATTTATACATTTTGAGGGTATAAGGTACTGCATTAATGGAAGTCACCAGCGAAATGACCCTGGGATTTTTATTATTTTTTTTGTGTTGTGTTTCTTGCGATCCTCAGAACCTCGCCTTACATGCTGATTTGCTGATCCAGAGCAGCCCTTGTTCAATAACTCTTCTAATCTGATAAAATATTCATAAAAGTACAACACACACATTGCTACAGGTCCCTGTTGGTTATTAAAAAAAATCGTACAAAGTCTCATATTTTTTTTCAATTTATCTATGTGGACACATCGTGAGATTGTTATCGAACAGTGCGACAGCTTGAGCTTCATTATTATCCTTATCATGTATCATTGAATACTGAACATGTAAATATCTGTAGAATGGATCTATTGTAAAATATAAAACACAATCCCTCAGAAGAGCACATGTGTTGATAAGGAGTTATTCATTAATTCATATTGAATATGATTGTAGAATAAAATCAAAGTCAATGTGTGATCTTATTTCAGATGGATCATCTGTGAAAGGTAGACCCATGTACATGACGTGTGATAAAATGCAGCGTTAGATTGTAGTACTACTACGTGGTATTGACCCTCGTAGATGTAAGGCTCGTACAATTTAATATCGCATTTATGGCTGTGTTTGATGAAATATTAAAATTTATGTCAATATTTTTCTCTATGGATACTGGGAGCCCATTCATAATATTGGTGGATCTGTGTACGCGAGATCTTGGATGAGAATATCGTCTTATAAGATCAAAGCGAGTGGCTACGAAATCTATTCCGACAGGTTGATTTTCAATTCTGTTGTCTGTTCGCTGGATATATTATCCATCAAAATAAATTAATCCTGATTGGGAATGGAAAAATTGTGCACTAGGATTTTCATTTTATTTATTTCATGACGTTTTTATTTTAAATCTTAGACACCTATCACTCACTTTACCTGCTATAAATATCCAAAAGGTGTCAACAACATAAGGTGAAGTTGTGTATTAAATTTTGATATTTTTGTTGTTCTTGATAATTGGAAATTATGACAGAAAGAACTCTTTAATGCTATAACAGCCTTATTCGTATTCCATTAGAGAGGTTATTTAATAAACTTTGGAGTACACTTTTTATTTTACAGTAATATCTAAGGCATCACACAAGATTTGATTTTTTTTTTTTCAAAATTTTAACTTCCTTGTTTCTAAAGAAAAGTGAGTCAATAATGCTCTTTTAGAAATCAGTGACGATTCAAATTAAAGGGAAATTTCAAGTCTTACGTGGGGGGAAAAAGGAATTAGTTTTGCAATCTGATTATTGAGATTTTTTTTTCCCTATTCTCTGTCACAATTACATCCATGTAAACAGATTCTCTACCAAGCCTTAAGCCAGATGGGCGCATTGATAGAGAAATACATTACGCGTAATTAACCCCTCGGAACCATGTTTTAGGGGCAAAATTAAACCGTCTAGGTGATTCAATCTATTGTTACTCAACTGTCGTGATTCAAGTGAAGCTGGGAGCCCTGCTGAATCATTGATGAGATGCGGACCGCTTCTGATGCAGAACCCCAACAAGTGCCCAGTGTTCACTGCTTTAATCTTCCTTAAAACGCGTAAGGTCAAAGAGAATTCTAAGGACTTCAGGGCCCGAGGAGTTCCTAAGTTTTTGGGGGGTTTATTAGTTTGATTAATTTAAGGAGCCACCTGTTTGACTGGGTATATACCAGTAACTGTCTCATCTCTGTCTGATTGTCTGTATCCTTTCCAAGACTTCCTTAAACAGACTTTACCTCAGTTCCTCTCTCTCTCAGTCTCAATCTTCTCTCTCTCTCTCCATCATTATAATACAGAGCAAAGGGGAGATAACTCTAGTTCCAGACATCAAAGGCAACCATATTGGATTAAATTAATTTAAGTCAGTTTAAACTTTAATTAATACAATAAAAGTAGGGTTATCTTGGCCATTAATCATATTGCTTGATTTCTGCAGTTTCTAAATGGGGAAGTCATTAACTTACCCAGAATGTCTCATGTTTGATTTACAAGGCATAGACTCTGCAGTTGTGTGTTTGATTGGTAAAAATGATGTTCACTCTTTTCCTATCAGATCTTGACGGTATCCTGTTTAATCAAGGTTTGATGTCAATTAATTTTAAAAAAAAAAAGATAGCAATATTTTACGGGGGCTTTTTCTTTTGTGTTGTGTGTTAGCTTGCTATCGATCAAAAAATCAGAGAGGGCCCTCTTGGGATAAGGCAAATCCTATGCATAGGTATGCTAATTAATTAGTCTTAGCACCTTAGTATAATGGACAGACGATTTGGCTGTGAATCAGGGGATTATGCGGGAGATTGCAGATGCTGATTCATATTTGAAATTAAAGAATAAATCAAGAGATTATTGTAGTATGGGTGATACATTCTGGGGTAATTTGTGATTCGGATCAGACGATGTCTGTCTGGTGTTTGTTTCTGCAGGTCATGTAAAGAGGAGAAAAAAGCATTTGATCAACCCAGATCTGAAAAAATTAAGCCCGTGATTGATCTTGATCAATTTTTTCAACCTATCGGGGAATGCTTTGTATTCCTTTGTCAGAATTCAATAAAAGTGCCATTGTAAAGAACATTTGACATTTTCTTTTCATGGGGGAGAAATTATATGATGGCAAATCAATGCAGTAAAATGATTTCATCACTGAAAGTAGCGAAGATTATTGCGTCATGTTAGAAGCAGGGTGATTATGTAACCCAATCATACATTTGATTGGGGGCCAGAACAATGCCTTTGATTTTCTACTGTAGTTTCCATGTTTATGGCCTGCTAAAAGCTCGCCATAATTAATCCTATTTCCAGGTCCCCTTTAGTCTTTGAAAGTTGAGACAGAAACAATGTGATTGGTGAAGTAAAAATGATATTTTTCTGGTTTTGTGTTGTTCAGTCAATTAGTCACACTTTCACTCGTTTGGAAATCGAGCAGCATATTTTTCTTCAGTTAACCAGCCATGTTTATTTTGTCTATTACTTTGAAAGACTGAAAGACTAAGAGAACTATTCAACCATTTTGTCCTTCTATCCGAACCCGGGACCCCTGCAACTCTAGGCAGGAGCTCTACCACTGAGCTACCCAAGCCGATATCCACAGTCCATATAGCCCCAACTGCTACATAGGGTTATAGATATTTTAACTTTTTTTATTCATTATTAATTTTTTAAAGTGTATATTTCTTATCATTGTAGCTGTTAAAATTGGCAATGAATTGAAATTGCCTTTGAAAAGTTAATTTAGCCATACATGGATATAGCAGTGAATTTTGTGTTTAGTAGGGGATTAGTAAGTTGGTTTTTTTGCTCTTTGATGAATTGAGTATACCTAAAAAGGTATAGCATGGAATATTGCTATACTTGTTCAGTTGTGTATTCTCATGAAATTAATGAAAGTCTGGTACAATTGTATTTTGTATCACAAGCTTGTGCTTCTAAAAAAATGTATTTAATTATTATTTAAAAATATTTTTTTTGGTTAAAATGGAAATTGTAACTATGAACCTTGTCAGATGAAATGGTGAAGATGAAATTCTCCCTTGGGCAATTTAAACTCTGCTGAGGGATTCCCTTGCATGATGAATTTCAATCTGAATTTGCTCTGCTTTCATCTCTCAGGGGGTGAATGAAGTTGAAGGGTAATGATTGTTTTTTAAGAGCAGAAAAAGAGCAGTGAAATTGTTTGAAAGATGAATCATTGTTCAAAGCAATATACAAAAATGATGGAGTGATTTTAATGCAACTGGGGAATGGCAAGCCTCACATCTGCTAGCTGTCGTCTGCTTCAGAAATTACTAACCTGACGACACAGGGATATCATTACCTAGAAGGTGTTCTTACCAGCAGTATTAAAACATTAGGAGACTGATAGAAATAAAAAGACAAAAATTCTCATTTGATGTAGCTTTTGCATATCCAGCATCAAAGAGATACAGGTTGAGTTTCTTTAATGTATTGATGCCAAATGGAGAATTTGTTTTGTTTTGCTATTGGTCTATCCTTAGTGCTATTCATGGATGTATTGATCAGTGATGTTGTCTAAAAAAAAAAATCTGTACTGGAAAACCCAATTTTTTTAGGTATTTTCTTTTCGGATTTAGATTTAGTCTATTAAGTCTAGTAGTATTTTGTATACCTTACAAATTGATTTTAAATTATACAAGAAGTAACGTTATGTATGTCTTAGTCTAAAAAATACACAATTTAATGCAAATGGATGGAAATTTGAATTGAAGGTTTCTTGAGACCGGATATATCTACAGTACAATGCTTCTTTCAGTTTATTAAAAAATTAATATCTGTTTCTCCTCATTTGCATAATTTGATTTACTGGGTGTGTGTTGTAAAGCCTATTATCTGGCAAGTTTGAAATATGAAAAAATCCAAGATTTAGAAATACTTTTGGGATTCACATTCTTTCATGGCAAGAAACAGGGCCATATCATGCAACACTACCGAGTTTGTGTTCTTAATTGGAGTTTATTGAGGGGAAAATGTTCATTTAATAAATTTACTTAGATTTTGGACATGTAGCGGCCGCTTATAAGTTTCTACAATTACTGTGTTAAGATTTTGAGATTCTTGTCTATAAACACTGAAAAATTTATCAGGGCTATAATGTTCTGTATACAGAGTTATTTTCGCCCCATGTAATTTTCGCCCTTCTACACTTGCAAACACTTCCATCCGGTCTTGAATTCACCCAGACACAGCTGTGTTAAAGAGATAATTTTAGACATTGGAATTCGCCCAGTCTTAAATTCGCCCACTAACAATGAAGGGGTGAAAACAAAACGGGGGCGAACATTTCCCTGTATATAGTATTCTTAATCTAGCTCACATTACCAGAGAAAGTAGTTATTTTGTATCGGCTTTAGTTTACCAATCTAATGTATATTTCATTTTTTCATCAAAGGATATAGAATAACTAATAATCTATCTTTAGTTATAAATTGGTAAGTCCAAGCAAACATAGTGAGATCAGGACTCCAATTTATACCATTAACTGTTTAGAGAAATTTTGTGTAGTGATCAGAGAAAGTAATTGATGACATTTGAAATGGTCAGGCTTATGATTAGGCCACATAAAATTAATATTTAGATTCTCATCCTGATTTGCAAAAAATATGGGGCGGGTGGGCAGATTTTATTTATTATTTTTATTTATGAAAAAACACCTTTAATGCTAACATGAGTACACAAACCCACTTTTAATCATTTAATTCCATCTTATTTCAAATTAACTGTTAATGAACAAAGACATTTGTATCCTTATGATAACAATCATGACTGGAATCAAACGGTAATCCACATGTTTAGGCAGCCGTTAAAATGTTTTGAATTTTTTGTATACAGAGCCCAATTTTTTTTCCCAATTTTTTTTTCACACAATTTTTTTTCAAAATAAAATGCATCGGGGCGGGCCATTTTCAGAGGGGCGGGCGGGGATGAGAATCTAAAAATTAATTTTATGTGGCCTTAACTATCAAGTTATAACAGCAAATTGTGATTGATTATGCAACATACTTTTTTTTTTAACCATTTTTTCATTTAAAGTTTGTCCCTGTTTTTCTAATTATTGTTGAATTGTTTGTTCATTATTTTCAAATAATGATGGTGGCTGAATCACTTAAATGAAGTTGAATGACTTTCCTTTCATTGGTCAATCAAAATTAAATCTGCTCATTAATAAGTGGTGACAAGCAATATTTTACATTGCAGAAAATTAAATATTACATATAGGTATATCTGATCTCTCTATGAAGCTAAACTATTTAACTTTTTTTTAATCATGTTGTTAATATTAAGAGTGGCCTCCCTTGTTTAATCCCCAATATTCCATCCTCGGTATCTTCAGGCTCATCAAATAATACATCCCGGTGGCCATTAAAAGATTTGTATTCATTAATTACTCACTGTCACATTTCACTCTCTATTTCAGCTTCTCTTTACCCTTCTATTATCAGACTTTTATACCAATCTCTAAACATTTCCTCCATTACAAATATTGAATATATTTCAAGACGACCCCCCCCTCC
>WFKH01010211.1:52385444-52415857 GCA_016163765.1 Magallana hongkongensis | reverse complement strand
CCCCGAGATTTCCCGGTCCATATTACAAAGTATGATGGTCCCTACATCAGTCAGGAATTTGTTTTCCTTTGTGGAGTTTAGCGAGTCCCCTGGACCATGTCACTTTGGCAGTCTGACTGTTGTTTCCCTTTTAAAATGTTGATTACTTTGCAGTGGAGCAATATTGATTTGGGCTGGCTTGTGGGTTAATCTTAGATGCATCTTAAACATGTGACTTGTTGATTGTCTAAGATACCATTAATTGTGATTTTGAGGTGAGCGGAGTTAAGCGTGTTTTCAGGAATGGCCAGGTGATTCAGAAGCATTTCAGGTAGGTTGCTTAGGAACTTGGACAGACGGAGAGTTAAGGCGAAATTTGCTGTGTTAAGCGTTAAAAGGGGAGATGAGTATAAAAGAGATGCTCCTGTTTATTGGAAGGGTTTTTAAGGTTGATTTCTATCACTTAATTCCTATCACTGAACTATTCACTGACAGAGAAATAGTGAGACGAAAAAGATTTATTCATTTAAAAACAAATTATTTTGGAGCCTGCTAGGTGTTAACTGATCATTCGTTGGTCCTGTTACTTGAATTTTAATGATTTGACATCTTATAGTTATTTAAGAATTAATATTAAAAAAAAATATATTTGTTTAACTTAGGAAATGGTTTTCTGAATCACTTCTCCACATCCTGTCTGAGCTGATGAGGGTTCCCCAAAATTGTGATGCATGATTCCTGAGGTGATTTAGCAACAAGATTTCCAAGAGGAAAAACATGTCCCTGAAGTGGTGTATAATTCAATTTAAATCTATAACTTTTCAAGAGGCACACATTTTCCCATCTCCCAAGATCTAGAAATGTATGTCTTGTCTTTTTTCTTTCTTGTCACCCTTTAAAATCTTGGGACAAGGTATTTTAATTTTGTCTTTCTCTTGGGCTTGTTCATCTTTTTCTTGGTAAAAGGTCATGTTGAGGCCAAGAGATTGAGGAAGGAACTCGGCCATGTGATAAGGGGGTGGGTAAGAGAAGGCTTGTGTCTCCCCAATGTTTAGACAAGTCTGGCTTGATAAGGTCCTCCTGGTGTATTTATTGTACATAGCCATCACAAGAGTACACCTCCAGACAATCAGACATTTGTTTTATACTTCACTCTTACTGTATGCCAGTGGAATATATTACACTATTTTTGGGAGTTGATTTATATGGCAGGATTAAAGCAGGGAGCATAATTAACTTGCATGGTCATATTTATTTATTATGACTTAAGGTCTGCCACAGGCAATTTAATTTCCCAGAAAAAAGCCATTTGAAAAAAAAGCACTTTTTAAATGCAGACCTAGTTTTTCTTGTAAATTTGTTTAAAAGTAGTAATTTGTAGTTTTGTTTTATTTGGAGCACATGAAAATGGATACTTAAGAAAACCACATATTCTAAATGAAATCAGCAGCCTTCATTTGGTGTACGGTAGTAAATTTTAGAATGCAAATGAATCACATTCTTTTTGAAAAAGTATTTGTTTTATTGACATGTTTTTTGTCACTCAATATTTTACCCTTAAAAAAGATGTTTAAAAAAAAATGTTTTGGAGTACGTCTCTTAATTAATAAGATATTACCCTGTCTTTCATTAACGAGGTAAATTATAATATTCAATATAAATGATAGTTAATGTTTTTCTGGAATTTTCTAACTCTTAATATATCATCTCTGAGCAGGGAGTAAGCAAGGACTCTTCAGAAATAAATGGACTTTTCCGGAGTTGAACAAGACTGCAGGTCTATTTAAAGTGTGTTCATTGACGCAATATTATTAAATCATCATCGTTCTGACTTCATTTTCCCCCCAGAGGCTGCAGTTTATTAATGAGGAGGAAAATTTGTGGACATAGAGAGATATTGTCACTGGGTTTTCTAGGATTTCACAGGAGATAATTTTGTCAGACTGCCCGAGTCTAGTGCCTGCATGAGTCTAGTGAAGAGGGATATATATAGGTCATTCAGAAGTCCATTATTTCCTCTATTTTATTTTCCCTTAATTTTTTCTTCAATGATACCTCAGATTTTGTTTCACTGTCTTCAGTGAACTATTTAATTAAAAAGAAAAGGAAGATAACATAAAAAAAAAAACAAACACACAAAAACTTGCTGCATCCTATTTCACACTTTTTAGTGATAAACAATGAAAAAAATATTCAAATCTAAGGAGGGAATAATAATGGACACTGTATCCCATGTCCCCCGGTTACAACTTCCTGGTATGGTCCGGATAATGTAAAATAGGTCAACATTTTAAACGGGTGCAGCCACTCACAATGAACAGGAAAATTTACAATAAAAGAACATCTCTTCTATGTCGCCATCGACAGGAAGTTTTTTAACATTGCCATGTTAAGTAAGGATTTCTTCTCGTACAAATTATCAAACATTGAAAAGTGCTAGCTGTGAACGGAGATTTTTTTTTTTCCCGGAGGACAGCTTCAGATGGTCTGTCTATGTTGTAAGTACTAGTATATTTAAGGAAGGTCGGTGTTTAATGGGTCGAGGTATCGTGACCGTCCATGTGCATCGCATTAGATATTCAGAATGTTGTTTTGGTTTTGGGGTTGTTTTTTAAGTTATTCGAACTTAAAGCTATTTGTCAACAGCATTTTTAACAACTATTTTTACAGAACCAGTAAGAGAATTTTTTTTTGCACATGTTGGAGGGGGGATAAAGGTAATAAATTGAACACAGTTTTTTTTGCATCCATGCATACTTGGAGTCCCAATGAGAGCACTTGTATTTTAACCTAATACCTGATAAAGGTTACATGATAAACGGCAGTTTTATCTGAACAGGTGAGAGAGGGGGGCTCACCAGAGGGAGAAGTGGGTGTTCCAGCTAATCGGGGGATCGGCTCTGATAAAGTAGACAGGTCGTGTTTACCTGTAGTTTTTATTGTGTTTGAACAGTGAGTCAGGGAGCAAGAGAATCCGTAATCTACCGAAAACTGTGCAGGGCATTCAGGAGTCCCCCCCCCTTGTCTATTTGTGTGGCTCCTTAAGGAGAGCAGCCATGACAGTCTGTGTGTCTAGAGAGGAAGTTAAGAGAACTCTCTAAAAATTGGGAAAACCAGGGAGGGAGAAAGGTGTGATGTTATGTAATGTTTGACGGTTGGGTGACTCTGAAAGATGCAGGTGCTGAATGGGGCTCTTTATGTCAGGTAATTACAGCTCTTTTCACCCCATGTTTTGATTTTCATTAAAATTTATCACTCGGTAGCCTTTCCAACCTTTTAAAGTAAATCAATATGCCATAGATGTTTTTTCTTCAGAAGAGGGCACTTTTTTTTAGCAAGATATCAAATCTCAATACATCCTCTCCCCAGTACAAAAGTGCACCATTAATGTTGGTCTAGGTGATTGCATGGCAAAGAGGTAATGAATGCCAGCAACATAAAGGACTATTGGAGGGTCCCAGTTAAGGCTCTGTGTCAGGAATTTAATAACTATTCACTTTGTAACCACCAGACCAGGGGTACATTAATGAGATGGGTCCTTTATGGACTGTGCTGTTCTATTTGTGGCGCTTTTGAATTCCAAGGTGTTTTTATCATCGCTTTTGTGCCGGCCTTGAATTTATCATGTATTTGTACAATGAAAAATTTTGGGTCACCATGGCATGTTGAAAGTCCATATCAGTGTAGGTCTGTTTGACTGAGGATTTATACAGCGAATATTGCAGCATGGCAATGCGATAGGGGAAGAGGGTTTACTGCTTAATCCAGGGGGACCCATTCACCGAAAATCCAGACAAATTGTGGGAAAATTGGCGGGAAGTTTCAAGACTTGGGACTTAATACGGTGCGTGCGATGCATTTTGGAGTGCATATGTGAAAGCTGACATGTTAAAGGACATTTAATGGAAAAAGGCAGACATTGAAATTTAAATAAGATGAATCAACATGGGATTTAACCATTGATATTGATAGCAACTTGTACAGGTAAAATTTCTCAGGTGTTAAGGCCTGATGTTACTTCATTTGCATGTTATAGAAATCTTGAATTTTGAGTGGATTGCTTAGTGCGTACAGAGAGACGCGCGTAGACAGTTTTGTCAAAACAGCCGATAAGCTACCATTCTTAGCAGTGAAAAACGCAAGTTGTGTTGTTGATCAGGAAAGTGGCGAGAGGAAAAGAATGAGGCATGTTGGGATGGTTTGTGATGTCTTCGAGATTCGTGCCCTGTGTTCTGAGGTTATGAGAGGTTAAAAGCCCAATTTGTATGCTAATTATGGACAATTTTTGGTGAGGTAATAATTTTTTTTTATAACTCTTGTCTTGTTACGCATGTCATTTCGACCGTCTTAAACCATGTTGTCTGTACTCTTGTTCTTAAATGAACCCTAGCTGCCTCTGACTCACTTCTAGAACATTTCTGCAGAAAGAAATCATTTACAAATCCAAATGTTTTTCACTTTTGAATTATAGTCTCATTGCGGTATACCTATGTTTTATGCATTTTTCTTCTCAGTGACACATAGTATATGTAGTTTGTAATTTGTTGGGTTGTTGTTGGGATAGTTTTTTTTTTGTATGAACCAGACACATTAACCCTTTGTTTTATCCTCCTCCCTGAAGCTGAAACAGATGTAAGTCTTAGTACGGGGAGAATAGAGTTGGCTCTAGTGTCACCATCGGCAGATTTCACCCAGTCTCCACCGACCGCTGATACACGCGTGTGGTGCTATGATGTTAGGTTACTGACAACAAGAAAACCAGGAGGTATAATCCCTTGTAACTGTCAGTACCCATCCATTCCCCCACCCCTAAGGAATCCCAGTATCTAGTGCGCCCGCTCTTTGTTAGAACTTATCTGATTCTTTTGATGAGACAGAGAGGTGACAGAGATGGTGCAGCTTACAATGGAAATATGCTGTTTTCTTCCCTAGCAGAGTCTTCTGTTCTCACTTCCTCAACCCCGTCACAGTAGAAGGACAGAAGTAAAAAAGCGCTCAACTTCCGCGGTGGAATTAGTTCCTGGGGAGACCTTTCTGTTGTTTTACTGGCTTTGTGTATGAGGAAACTTCTGTTAATTATCTGTTTATCAATGTAAGACCTGATTTTTGTTTTCATTTCATTTTTTTCTTTCCTTCTATTTTTTTCTTCCCTCTGTTTCTTTTTGTGCTGGAGGTTTGTGTGACTAACATGGATATCTCCGTCTGAAAGATTGGAATCACTTTTGCAAATGTACAATAGTTTTACTACTAGTTGAAATTTTTGTGGGGGGGGGGGGGGGGGGGGGGGGGGGGTTGGGGTTGAAGTGTATGATTCAGGGTTTAACTGTTAACAAACTAAAAACAGCTGGAGAAATTTGAAATGTTGGATGATTTTTATTTTTTTTTCTCCCTCTGCTGAAAATTGCCCTTCACTACTAAATGAGTGGAGTTGTTTTCCCCGGGAATAGTTTATGAAAATGAATGTATTTGTTTCTGTGTCCTGACAGCTTATCGAACGGCTGATATGATATAGTTTGAGCCAGACAGAGTTTGGTGCAATTGAAAGTGATGAACGGAGGGCCAAGGGCCTCACTTTCATTTCTAATGGCTTCCCAACGTCTGCTGAACATCAAATAATTTTATTTCACTGCAGTTTTGTGCTGTTATTTTTTTTCATTTTCAACCTGTTGTATCTTAACTTAAAGTCTGTTAGAAAGAGAACAAATGGTGACATGTGATTAATCTTTGTGCTTACAGTTTATGTATGTCGGAAGACAAAAAGGTTTGATATTTAGACAAAATGAACTTGTTTATCAAACAGTTGCCATGTCAACTGAAGAATGTTCTTGTCAGTGTGATTTGTCATTTCAGCTCGTTTAACTTTGGTGTAATGAATTTATCATTACAGATTTTTTATTTTCTTCTTTTGCAGATTATTCAGTGAAGTTTGGAAGAAATACAACCATCGGATTCACACGCCTTCCACTGTTCAACGTATCTCTTCTGTAGCGCATGTCGTTTTGGATGTTTTTTACACATATTGTTGATATTGATTATTAGTGGTTTGTTTTAAGTTTTTATCTTTGTTGAATGCGAAAAGAGATTTGAGAATTCTCACAGGCGACACACACTGTCTTCTCTCACTGTCGACTGAAAAATTGCGCTCCTTTTATCGGTTCCCTTGACTGGAATTTTTGTGTCTGATCGTAAGAAACCCAGCAGTCTTTCATTTTGGTGTGACACCTTGTAATGGCCATGGTAAACAATTTGTTAGCAATTGGAAGTAACGTGAAGGACTCGCGATGGCTGACCCTGGAGGTTTGTCGCGAGTACCAGCGCAATAAGTGCACACGGACGGACACCGAGTGTAAATTTGCACATCCTCCACCCCACGTGGAAGTTCAAAATGGCCGAGTGACAGCGTGCTTCGACTCCATCAAGGTAGGTAACTTTTGTATTTTTTGAATCGTCACTCGTCTGTTCTGGTGGAGCATAACCGCTTAAAAACAATTTTCAGCCAAAAAATTTAGACAAGAAGAGAAAATATAAACAAATAAATATAAACTTAACTGTTTAAGTGGAGCATAACTATTTAAAAATTTTTTAAATTGAATTTAATAAGAATAGAGGTATATTAATATGAAAATAAACTTCAGTTTGTTTATGAATCATTATATCTTGACATTGAAATTACTGCATTTGTTTGTCAATATAGTAGTACATTAACAAACTGCTTGTTAATGTTGGAGGGAACAACTGCTATTTGATTTAATCCTCTTAACAAGTTATTTAAACGTTGGTTTAAGATTTTAACTATTTTCATTAATAACTTGTCGTGTCATAAGCCTCTTTGTAGCAGATATAGATAGTTTCTGATTATATGATTATTTTAATGAATAAAGTTATCCCCCTTGATCTGTAACTCTTCTGTGCAATGTGGATTAAAGATGTGGGGATCTAGGAGAAGAGTTCATTAGGGAGTAAGGGGGGCACAGCAAGAGACACTTTGAAGCCTGCTGAGTTCTGTAGATTGATGCTTTTTCCAATTCCAGGGCTATGTTAAATATTCTGCCCTAAATTCCTTAGTGTCTTGATGTGATTAATTGTCTTAATAATCTGTGGTCTTCTCATAATCTCTTTCCTAATTGATTACATAATTAGTGTTTTTTCTGGGGTGTTGATTTATTGTTGCTAAGGGAAATTATTTCTTTTCTTTTTTCTCTTGTTGTGCAAGAAACAGACATTGTCTCAAGTTTTCCAACCTTTCATGCTTAAATTGAGGTATTCTAGCTATTTTCATGATCCAAGTTAACAGCAATGCTCCTAGGTCTACTAGTCTCAGAATATATTTGCGACTGCATTGAAAACTGGATGTTTAGTAATTAGGATATATTTGGCAGGAAATGCATTTCTTATTTCTTTTCTCCTTAACTGCCAAGCCAGAAGACATATTTATTAAGTTATTAGGTATTCAAAAATTCGAGAAGATTATTGATTCATTTTGTCAGAATAATAGACATGTTTGCCAAGTAAATATAATATTTTGTGTCAATTATACCCAAAGATAGACTTAGCGTTCAAGTGTGCATTACATTAATCAAACGCAGTGCATGCATGGGGGGGGGGGGGGGGGGGGGAAAACAAGTGGAGTTTTTCCCAGTAAATGAGGATGACATCATATTATAAATGGAATATTAATTTCGTCCTTCGCTTTGGAAATTGTTTCCCGTAGGCCAAACAGAATGGCAGATAAAAATGACATGCCTGACTTTATTTTTTTTTGGACATTAATTAACAAGATGGAGATTTTGACGAAGTGAAATTACTCAGGCTTTTCATTTTAATGTCCAGCTAACGTGATTGAAATAATATCAGTCAAACGACATCACTTTTGGGTATTGGATCTGGAAGTTGTTTTTTTTTATTATTAAGGCTTCATTAGAAAGTAAAAGGATTCTTGCAAATTGTCATTTGGTGCAGATATAAATTAAATGCAATTTGTTTTGAGTTATTAGAACATAGAATTTGTTTAATGAATCTGTTTTATTTAGAAATTCCTAGTTGATTTCTTTACAACTAAAAAAAAAATTTTCTCATTGTATTTTTAGCCAGGGAAATACGCTGTTGATGTTGCATGCCCATTATATTTTCCCTTTCTTGCGAATTTATTCATTATGAGGAGAATATTATTTATTGATTTTGTTAAAAGCAACTCAAAAGCTGTTGCACTGTTCTGAATTTTTCTAGAGGTAACATGCCTTTGCATGATTAAAGAAGCGAAATTGTGAGTCATTTCCCTTTTACATCAAATTCTTTCTGAGCAGTCATGTTCTTGTGTCATGTTCCATGTTCCTTATGTAGTATAGAACACATTGATGAGAGAGAGAGAGAGAGAGAGAGAGAGAGAGAGAAGAGGGGGAGAGAGAGAGAGGAAGAGAGAGAGTGAGAGCACACAAGAAGTGAGAAGAAAAGATAATCAAGAAGAAGAGAGAGGGTAGTTGTAGTCAGTTCAAGACAAGGAATTTAGAGAAATAAGCAAAGAGAGGTCATTGTCAGCATTGCATATTTGTTGGATCCATTTCTAAAATGACTAATATGCATCATCTAATGCTGTATTGATTTCAGAAGCCATCAATTTCAAACACTGTGCTCTTTAACAGAATGACCTGCGTCTTGGGTCATTCTTTTATTTTAACAAAACGCACGAGCCTCAACACCTGCCTTCTTAAGTCGATGTTGCCAAGCCCACAGCATGCCTTCCTTTATTTTCAGATTTTCACTTGCAGCCGTTATAAAAATTTATTTAAATTTATAAATACCCTTCCAAGTCTGAAAATTTATTATCTCTGTCGTTCTCTCTCCCTCTATTTCTATCAGAATGACAGACTTTTTTCTGGAACAATGGATGAACATGAAAGTGAAAATGTATGCACAATAGCACCTGCAGTTGCAGACAAGAAAGAATACGAAACAATACATCAAATATGCTACTGCGTTAGATCTTAGTGCCACTCTGCCTCTGGGGTTCATTCCAGACTATTTCTGTTGATGAAATATTTAATGCAAGGCTAATTTCAGAAATCAGGGTAAATTGTCTTTCATAATTCATTTGAATAGGTTTAGTGAAGTTTTAGTTGCCTGCTCTTTTTCCTTAATTTTCAAAGGTTAAACCCCGACAACAACATATTGGAATATCTTTTTTGGCATTGGAAACGTCGACGAGATTCTTCTTTTCCTTTTGTTTTCTGGGAAAAATAGCAGATTAAAATCTGAATGAAAGACTTCTTTTTTGTTTTCTTCATTATCAAATTGCATGGTTTTCCAATCGAAAACTGCTTTTGGCTAAATTTGCTTCCATGATGTATACATATATGGAATCCTCTTTGTTTTGGATGCACAAAACACTGTATTAGCTTTTCGTCGTCTGCTTGTGACGTAGTTGACCGCCTTTTAGTGATGCGCAATTACAGGAAAGTCGGATTGAGTGAGACATATGTACAGATACTGTGTCCAGACTAATATTCCTCCAGATGCTATCTGGACTCAGTGCGTACATATATATCATGTCTATGCTTGTCCCCTCTCTCTCTGCTCCGATTTCCCCCTGCTTACAATGTCTAACCAGATTAATTCTTTCCCCAGTAATCTCCTCTGTCTGTCTTAATGCTGATATATGATTGGCCTACAAATGACATTAATGATCTGATGGGATTTTTTAAGTTGGAAGGAAAGGAAGGTGGGAGCATTATGGTGTGAGATGGTGCACAAGTACTGTAATTTAGATCTGTCTGATGTCTGTGGCCACAAAAAACAAGAGATGTGATTTGTAATCCTCATAAGAAATCTTCAAGGTTGTTAAGGTCCTCCTTCAATTTTTTTTTTGGGGTGTGTATTTGGGGTGGGGGGGGGGGGGGAAATTACCCTAAAGACAAAAGTAAGGTTTTGTAAGGATCATATCCAGTCAGGTCAGGAAGGTCATGACCTTATATGACCTTTAATGATACTAATACAATGCCAAAAAAAAAAAACCAACAAATGCTACACATGTAAATGAAATTGCAAGATTGATAGAGTTTGAAATTTGAATTTTGTATAGATTTTACCTGTAGTGATTTACAACTAGATAACACAATTTCACCTGTAAATTAAGTCTCTTTCCACAGGTAAGCACTTAGTCGGGGCCCCTGGAGAAGCGTGGCAGTTTTATGTACATGATATGCAGCAATGTATTATCAGACTATCATTGAATATTTCCCTTACACATGTTATTATCTAAAACTCTCCCAATGTTGTCATATTGAAGCAAATAAAATCCACATGATGTCTCTGAAAATGAAAATTATCAGACATTTTGATCTGTCTGGCTTTTCTAGACATGTTGCTTCAAAACTAAAACTTCAAGCTGAAAGTTAACATCTTGTTTTGTCTGTATGCAGTACTCAGTTGGAACAGATTGTCGCAATATTGTCTTTTAGGAGCCAAAATCAGATCTCAAACTGAAAGTGGAGCTTTTGTTTTAAGATAAAATGATTGAGACGGAAAGTGAAAAGCCTTGTGTGACATAAATCTCTTTGTGCTTTATGCTTCATCTTCAAAATCAGGAAAAGCAGGATATTTTTGGCATTAGATCACTTTGTTATAAACTGGAAGGAGCAGTTTATGGTCACTAAATTAGACTCGCCAGGCTTTGGTTATCGGACTTTATGCAAATATTTCAAATGTTCAAAATCATAAAGAGGCAAATTTTTGGGAAACACAATATCCGCTTTCTAAAATTTCTGATGCAGTTTTTTTAATTGACTGCAAAATAATAACTACCTAATCTTTCCTAATGTAAAATATCGAGAAGTAAATCTTCATTTCTGATGGAAAAAAGTCTCGAAATAATGGAAGCAGAGGAGAATGAACAGCTTTTTCAGCCATAAATCGCTTTGTCGGAGACTGGAGTGGACCGGGATTAGCATAGTAGCGGGCTTTTTTTGTCAATTTGTTGTTCTGATTGGTTATCATATCTGTCAGAATGGGCAACATCAAACTTTGACATTTGTTGCTTTTTTTTCTAAAGGCGCAACCTGCGTGCACGTAAGACGTTAATGGCATCTGCAAGGGAGTCTCCGCTTTCATGATTATGTTCAGCAATAACATTTTGAAAATTGGATTGTGCATGGCGGAAAATTGAAAGTATACCCATCCCTTTTTTTTTCAACTATAGAATACATCATAGCTGGGAGTTGCGAGATTTAATAGTGTGAATTTAATAAACAAATCATCAATTTAATACTTAATTCTTGACTTGTATTTCGTTAGGACAATTTTGATGAAAATTAATAATATAAGAGGATAGACATCTAATACCTTTAAAATGGATTTAAAAATGCGTAAATTCTATATACAACTTTTTTCAATATTCTCGCCCCCATAATTTATAAAAGTCTGTCACAGAAGTACTTTACACCAATAACACTGGAAATTAATTAAAATTGGATCGGATTCATATTCTCATTGAACTGATTCACGTATATTAGAAAATGGGCAAAAAATTTCATTTGAGTAAAGATCAAAGTTGGAGAGAAGTCGAAATTAGAGAAATCTGAAATCTTTGATATTATCTTCCTTCCATGTAAACACTCCCCCCCCCCAACTTTCTCATCAAGTCTAATTTGAATTTTAACTTTGCATTGAATGTGGTGTACAGACTGTACTAGCTAGTGGAGAATAATTTTTTTTCTGAAAGAGAATGGAGGAGAGAGATGTTTATTTATGTTGCAATGGATTTCCCCCTTGTTAACATCAAAGCCTATTAGAGAGAGAGAGAGATAGAAAAGGTTCCTGATCTTTAGATGTCTTAAATTGCCTAATTATGTCTTGAACAAAACATGTACTCTAAAGCAAACTCTGAAATCCCTCCCATATGATCTTAAGTTTCAGTCAGTTATCAGCAAATTCAGATTAGGAATGGTCATTTGAGAAGAGAAGGTCATCTCAGCATCCATACATATCAGTGGCTAGTCCCAGGTGATGTATGAATGATTAAGCCATGTGTGGCATTTATGAGGCGATAATTGACAATTATTGCCTCCACTGATTGCTGAATGGTGTATTGACCAGGACCGTAAAAGGCAGGCCAATGACAGAGGGGGGCTTGATTAATCACCTTGACCAGGTGATTCCAGCAGGTAAATCAGGCAGCTAGTTTAGTCCGGGGATAAACATCTAGAAAGTGAAAATGGAGTGGCTTCTCAGTGCTTGTTTTAAATGACAAATGGAAATAATGATGGTCATTAATTATACAACAGCATTGTTATGTGTGGTGTGTGCCTGATTGATGGCGACAGGGGTGTATGGAGGTCGAACAAAGGCAATGTTTACCACCTCAATCGCCAAGACACAGATTCTTCTTAAATTTCTAGTTGGATACTCCAGGTGTTGTCACATAGTCAGCTAATTTGATAGGTTATGAAGTTGGTGGGTGTAATACCTATATTATTTTCAGCAATTAGTCACTCCTGTGGTGTATTGACCATTAATTAGAGTGAAGATTTCAATGCTTATAATCATCTATTAACTAAAGGTGAACTGTTCATTTAGGGGGGATATGGGCATTGGAATTCTTTAGGACCCCTTCTTTCTATAGTTACTAACAGAGAATTCAAGGAAAACTAAGATTCAGTACAATATTTAAGAATATCTTTGGTACTTTGGTGTGTTGCAATAATATGATAAATGTCATAATTTCAATGTTTAATGTATATGTTCTATGTCATAGAGAGAAACAAAAGTACACATTTTATTTGTGCTTTAATACTCCTCACCTGAAATCACCTTAAAAGTCACAGGTACAGTAAATCTCGTTATCACCTGAACTCACATGAGCGAGATGCTGTGAGATCAACACCTGAAGGTGAGAGGAGTAAACGAGAATACCTGTGTATCTCAGGTAACCAGGTGACCATGGCTGTCTATAATGCAGAGAAGGGAGTTCACTGATACTTAAGCATGTGTTGGTTGTGATTGAATAGTTTACGGCTGGATGAAAGGGCATGCAATTTAATTTGACGAGATCTGTTTTACCTCATGCACACATGTGTATACACTTAAGTGCTTTATTTCCAGTCTGATAGTGCCATGTTTTAGAGTGGGGTACTTTTGAAATGGGTGGAACTTTTTTATTTTTCAAGGTATTACAATTGCCTGAAACTTGGACAGTAGACAGATTTATAATGAGAAATTAGAAAAAAAAGATGACATTTAGAAAGGGGAAAAAGCAGTTGATTTAATAAATGTCAGTTTTATGATCATATCTTGATTAGAATAGAAAGCCAGACATATTAAAATGGAGTTCACGTGGTGTAAAGTTATAATCAACAGACAATCTGATCTGTAATTTGCAGTTCAATATTGATTTTGGCCCATGATTAGAATTAATATTAATTTTTCCCGGTGCATGAAATGGGCTTGAACAATGATCTATACAAATGCAGAAGGTCGTAGAAATAGAGCATGTTGGTTTGTTTTGGGGATTTACAACAGTAAGATAAGGGGGTCAGAGAAGCACCTGTTATCTGGGGTCAGAGAAGCACCTGTTATCTGGGGTCAGAGAAGCACCTGTTATCTGACACTTGTCTGGTCTGCTGGTAATTGACCAATAGCATCCTTCATACCGACTTTTTGTCATGTCTAGAATCTTCTGGAAGCCTCATCTATTCACTCTATTTATAATGAAAACAATTTAAGTCCTTCAGACCAACGTTTTGGGGATTCTTGATCATTTATGTCCAACTTATTACCCCTGTCAAGACCCAAAATCTACTTATTCAATGTCAGAATTTGTTCAGTCAAAACTTTCACCCTCAGTGAACTGGGACAATATAATGGTAGAGGGGACTATACTGAATAAGAGATTTTTTGTGGGGGGGGGGGGGGGGTCATGTAGGAATCTTTAATTTATTGCATGGGGATTGGTAATGTCTGGATTAGGATTTGGGGAATGGGAATATGCATGTAATTTAGCTTGATGGTCGATCAAATTGCTGAAAGAAAAAAACATTGTATGTATATATTGCTTTGAACTTCAATATTCTAATAGAAATTAGATAAATGATATATATAGCATCGTAGTTGATTTTATGTTTATGGAGACATTATTCTCAAGTTGTTAAGGTTTTTATAATTAAAAAAAATCTCTGAAAAGTTTTCCAATTTACTTTCATCTGCTTTATAAGGAATCCCAAAATAAAACTTTTAGTACTTATGGAGAAAATGCCATTAAAGATGGTTTCGGCTAGACAGACCCACTCCTTGGAGAGAGAAATAGATGTCTTGAGAGAACGTTGTGTGTTGAGGTATAAATGGTGTTTTGCATGCAATTTGAAAGGTCAGCAAGAGTTTCCAGAGCCCTTTGATCCGTGTGATAATTCGCTGTACATCTTTTTGAACATCCTACAGAGGGCTACATCGCTTCTCGCCTTGGGGATTGTACAGACTGAGCAATCACGGATACCAGCGTAGAAACTCACCTACGAAACAAATTAAAAGTGTCGATACAGGAATAAAGTGTGGCTGCAGCCATTGAGAAAGTCTGCAGCCATGGACCATGATGTGTTTATAGTCAAACTTGTAAAGTAAAGTAAACACTTGATAGCTAAAGAATCGAACCTATTAACAGCCCCCCATCTGTTACAAAGCAGCAGGATCCAGCTGCCCCCCAAAAACATGTAAATTCCATCAGCTCTCGACATAAATGAAGGTCTCACATTGTTTGTAATAAGTAATCCCGAGTCGCACAGAACTGTTTGATGTAGGAACCCTGCTTCTGTTTTGGCGATGCAGGGAAAGTGCTCTTTCGCAGCATGTCGAGGTGTTTGTGGTGGATAGATAACTGTGGATGGAGAGCAGTGGGAGTATTAGATAATAAACATGTAGAGAATCTTCAGAGTTATCAAATGCCATTATTATGTAACTGCTTGCGCTATTTCCATTTAAAACAAGCCAGCCTCCCAGGTCTTTGTTTTCCATTAAGAGTTTTTTGGGGGTTCCCTGCAATTTAACACCGAGTAACACTTGTATCAACAGATAACACGGAATCTTTTTTCAATTGACCCAGAAAAATTAATAGTGTTCTCAAGTATCTAATTTCGGTAAGTCTACGTCTATTTGTTAATTGAATTAAACTCTTGGGTTTGAGTGGAAAAGGTTGGGAGTATTTTCTGGAATTGGTGAGAAAAGGAATACAGAAGTTGGAAAAAAATTTCCAGTTGGAGAGAAAGAAAAGAAAAATTCCTAGAGTTGGATAGAGAAAAAAAAATTCATTGAGTCAGAAAGAGAAGAGGTACAAGTTTGGAACAGAAGTTGGACACAGAAAACAGAAGTCATGACATTTTGGAATTGCAGAGAGAGAGAGAATATAGAAACTGTTTGATGGTTATTGAAGACCCTGCTCTTTAATGAATTCTGATATTCATGTGCACGAAAAGGGACGGTTTAAATCAATTTGATTCCGTACCAAGAATATTAAGCCAAATACTGGATTTGGTGGGATATTTGCATATTTATTACGAATAATGAAAGGTTTTGGATGGTAGTAAAGCAAGACAAAATGGTAGGAAATTCCCATCAGTGTAGCTATAATGTCATGTTGTCTTTATTCTTTCTAGACATTCTGCATGCAGTCAGATTGTTAAGATGAAGATCTCTGTAGTGTACTTTCATTTTGTCTCTTAATAAAAAGAGTTATTGCAAGAAAGATAAATCTAGACTGTAGGTATATATTTTATATGCACATATTATCAAAGACTAGTGTTAAATTAAGTCACCTGTATATCACCTCTGAGTAATGAAAAGGAGTTTTAAATGAAGTACGAGATTTTACATCTCAATGTAAATGCAGGGAGGAATGTGTTGATATATTTTGATTTCAAATTTGTTAAATATTCTCTATAGACGGAATCTAGGGCCTTTAAGAGCTGGAAGGTGCGTGTTTTGTATTCACTGAGCCTCTAATTCTGCCTGATTTAACTCCAGTCAACATTGACATTTTAAATCAGAGGAGTTTATGCCTCCTTGTCCGCTGTTGTTTGTTTATAGTGCCGGTCAGTGTGTAGACAGGGGGTCAGCCAGGGGTCATCAGTGGTCAAGTAAATACCCCAGCTGTCTGGAGATCCCACTGACCAGTGCTGATGATGGGGGAGAGATTTATAATGAATAGCAGGGGGACCTCAGGGACCGTTCATCAGCATGTGCTGGCTCAGCCTTTATCGGAGTCTTTATCAATCTGAAGAACAGTTAGACTGATCAGTGTTGACAAGTTCATGGCAAGCTCCTTTGTCCTTCTTTGTATGGTTCATGGCTTAAACTAGCGAGGACTGATGCTGGAGAGTTAAATATATGTTTCCAATAATTACTGTGTGGTTTATTTTGTGAAGAGCACAGGTCGTCTGAAGTCTAACTCTTCTGTGATTGGAGACTCAAAAGTTGCGGATATTATCTTTGTTTTGTTGACTGGGGTGAAATATGTTATGCTTCTTTTCACAAGCCAGATAACAACATTTGAAATATGAACAAATGCTCCATGTTCTATATCTGCAGTGAAATGCATGGTCAACTTTCATTAGTTAGCTGGTATCTTTTACCCCCTGCAACACAAAAAACCAGCACATTGGAAGTCTGAAATTGTCATTATTGGATTCCCATAAATATGTATGCTCTCAGCATCATAGAAAAAAAAATTGAAAAAAATGGCAATGGAACAGTAAGCAGTATCCCCCAAAGGAATTCCGATTGAATCCAGCAGAAAAAAGTTTTATTACCAGAAAGAAAGTTGTAATAAGGGGGAAACAATTAGCTAACTGATCAGGGGACTTGTTTGATTGACAGTCGTCAGAGTAATGAGATTAGATGCACATTCCACCAGGGGGGATAGCTGGGGACTACCATCAGGGTGCAGTGGCACATTAACCTCCCTGCCCCAGGAGCTAATGAGTGGAGAGAGTGGTCCTTAATGATGCCTAGTGGCCTTTGTTGCATTTCGGGAGACAATGTTGCTCCATACTGTTGCCTTGGGATGATGACAACCCCCCCCCCCCCCCAAAATAGTATATTGTATGTAACACAATATTATTTGTAGGAATAGTTTTGACAGACCAGGCCCGTAGTTTCAAGAGCTAATAATAAATGTATATATACCCCTCCTTCCCTCTTGATTTTCAATTTAATAAAAGTTTTTGGTAGAAAAAGTTTTAATGCTGGCTGGAACCTCATGTTTTGTTTTTTGTGCATGTTAATACATATAGCAACAATAACAATGTGGGGTTGCTGTAGGATAATGACCCCCCCCCCCCCCGAACACAACCCCCCCCCCCCCCCCCCCCCCCCCCCCCTCAATTTTTTTTTAGTTTACAGTTTTTATAACAATGTCATTTGTAAAAAGAGGTTTGACATATTTGTAAAAAGAGGTTTGACATAATGTGACCTTTTGTGTCAGTACTGATATTTCATTGAAAAATACATTCGCTTTTATATGACTGTGTGTATTGGGGGGAGGGGGGGGCAAATTTGTTACCGATGAAAGTGCATGGCCTTAATGAGTTTTCAAGGTGATCCATCAAACAGTATCACACAAATGGGTCACAAATGTGGCATTATTCCTGACCATTTTCTGGTGCAGTGTCATTTGAGAGTGCCCTGGTCTGACCCCCATTAGGACTATGTCACCTAGTGCTGTCCTAGCCAGACTATGACAGGTGCTCTAAGTAGCCAGACGGATTTTTTGTGCTCGTTATGGGGTAACCCAACAGACCTATAACTGTCAGCTGATGAGAGCTCTGATGAGACCGCAGGTACAAATCAATTTATACCTATAGTTCTGATGTCTGTGTTGGGGTGCAGTCTAAATGTCACTGCATGCCAATAAAACACTGACAAATATGTCACCTGACCATAATGCTGTCCACTGTTCAATGCTTGCTCCGCTCTATGTACGTTTTTTTCCAATATTTCAAACTCATCATAAACGACTTGTCAAACATTTAATATTGGTTGTATATGATATATAACAAAGTTGTCTGGAGAAATACTTGATAACAGTCTGGCTATACTGAGATCATCCATGCGTCCATGGTTTGAGTTTATGCTTCTAAATATGTGACACAATTCATTATACATGTTCCTAGCCACAGCAGATTTGCTTGTCGTGAAGAATATAATACATACAGCTGTGTTTTTCCAATAGTTATAATACAGCTAAGCGAGGAAAAAGTCTTTATGGCGTGTTTGAGGGATCCGATGTTTGGGAGTTAAGTGTCGCACAGCCTACTTATAATCCAATGATGCTCGCCCCGCTAATGTAATCGGGATGAAAACTAGGATGACAAACTGCAAAGTGGAGTATAGCATTACCCTGAAATCGGCAGCAAATGTTTTGCCTTTTTAAAATAATCTTGTTAAAAGGCAATATCGATGGCAATTCCTACAGGGGGTGAAAAATTTTGTTTATGATGCGCAATGGCCAGGAGATAATGGGATTTGTAATTTTGTGTCGGTTATGTGGTAATGGCGTAAGCAGTTTCTGTTGCAATAAAGTTTTCTCTTTTTGTTTTAAATCCAAAAAAATATTTGTTTTGGAAATAAAGTGCATCGAAAATACGTCACTACAAATGAGGGTTGAAGTTAATGGTATGTGGGGCAGGAGGGCAAGACAAAGAAAAGAATTCTAACATTATAACGATTGTCTGCATGGCAGCAAAGTATTTGAAAGAAAATGAAACCATTGTGTTCCAGCAGAGCATGTAGAAGCACCTGGTAACAAGCCATCCTTGTACTTCAGAGTCACCCTGCCATGCACTGTAGGGTTATATTAAGAAACAGTTAAAATTTTCTAGATAAATTGCTACCCCAAAAAAGAGTGTCTGGAAATTATATAACAAAATGTCAGAAAGATTCATATTCAAGCCAGAATGTTGTTTTGTTTTGTGTGCGTTTCATTTTTTTTAGAGAGTTCCTTTTTTTTTTTTTTGAAAGAGAGTTTAAAAGAACATCTGGCAAGGGAAAATTGGCCATAGCTGTTTCATGCTTGCTTTTATAAATTGCCAAAGTCAGACTGAAATATTTGAATATTCCATTGGGTTACATAATCTATAAAGATGGTTTTTTTTTAAAAGACCGTCTGAAGGAGTTTGAGAGAGGCTGAGAGAGAAAGAGAGAGTCTTGAGAAAAGGGAAGGTGCCAGATCCTCTCTCACACAGAATGGAAGTGATATGTGAGGCAATAAAACTCCCTGATCTAGCTGTGTTGTAGCAGATACTTCTCTTCCTCCCTGCATGCATGCAGGATACTGTATATATTGATCATTAAGTGCTGTTAAATGATGTGTCTGAGACAAGAAAATAAGAGGATGGGAAGAACATGCATTTCTTCTCTTAAAATGCATGTTGCATAAATGGAGAATTAGGTAATTTCATTACAAGACAGACAGAAGAATCTGACCCAGACCAAAAAAACTTGCCCAACCCTTGAAACGGTGTAATAGGAATTTTACATAGATATAGTGAAGCTTAATATCTTCATTACTGCAGTTTAGAGTAATTTGTATCCTAGGAGTTGTTAAATTAAAAGATTGGCTGGAGATTTAACAATTCATTTATCTCAAGTTCTCTATGAATTAGTTTACAAGAAGACCTTTATCACTTTGAGGCTTAAAATGTTTTAATTTCTTTGCACTATTTATACCTTAATGTGTTAAGTTCCCTGAGTTGTCTTTCTTTGTGTTTGGTGCCTTGCCCAGGATACATTGGATCATCAGGTGAAAGATTCTATATATGTATAGTACACACTGAAAATGAAAGCTTTCTTAGCCATTTTTATTGCTTATATTCTTTCATCAACCCTGTTTTAAGAGATAGGCTAGTTATACTTTGCACCAGTAAGTAATGGGAGTTGGCTAAATATTAAAAGACAACCTTCAATTAAATAATCAAAAAATTTTTTAACAAATTTTAAGTGAAATTACACTACCAGTATACATTTTAGATAAAGGTTATGTAGCTATCTGTAGAAAATCCAGTTAAGTATTTTGCTCAGCATTTATCAACTTTCATTGACGGATCAGTGGCATTAGGCATAATGGATAAAATCTATTGATTTAAGTTCAAAGGTTTGAGATATAACAGCACTTCTATTTGATACACAGATCGTCATCCTATCACAAATCCATTCGACCAAAGATGTCTGTTGCTTTATACAAAGTTGCTGATGTGTTTTACATACAGTACATGGAATTCATCTTATCATCATGCAAAACTGTTTTTAAAAGTATTAAGTACCCACAGACATTTTTATGGCTATAATCATTTGTCTCTGAGTCTGAAAATGAAAATAGGACCACAACTACGAGGGCGATTAGGATATCCGCTTCATTTACATGTAGTCTAGACCGAGCCCTTAGAATCGATCCGTTATCATTACGGACAAATTTTCCCTTTTTTTTCATAAACTTTTTTTGATGCAATGCCCAGCCACATCTAATTAGAATTTTGGCCAAAGACCAACTAAATTACAGGAGTTTGACAGCCATGTATGGGTTTGTTTATGGCCATTTGGAGGTTTATTTAGAATAACGCAATCAGTAGAGGTCCTTACATACTTAGTACACACTTTATAAAGAAGTCCAATTGACAAGAAAAGAATCCATACCCAATCATATGTCAGAAGTGTGCTCATTTGCATCATTTTTTTGACAGAGTACAATTGGGATATATCATTCTAAAGACCATAAATTTAGTTCCATAATTAACACGCCTGCATGTTCATTGTATTTGACATTTAATTGGCCAGTGACATCGCTCTGCCATGTATTTTTGGTTGTGCTCAACTAACTATACAGATTTCTGAAAATGGAGCCCAGACAGTTGACAAGATTTTTTTTTTATCAATATGGCAGCTGTAAGCTAGCAAATGCAATGTAGAACTAAATAAAGCATGAGATGGAAAGTTTTACCTTATTGAGAAGATCAATCATCTTCTTGACAGTTTTCTGTGACTGTCCTATCTCCAGAACGGCTGTAGTATTTCTACTTTCAATATCATGATCTCTTAATTCAATGTCAAAATGAGAATTATTATTTTTTTAATTTACATGTCTTTTAAATGGTCAAAATTATAAAGATTTTTTAAGTTACCTAGCAAAAATAAAGGGGAACTCTATAGACTGTTATATATTCATTTATTTTTTTTTCTATTGAAAATGAATTTCCAATTACAGTTCCACTAACATGAACTCCACAGAGCCCCACCCTTTTTCGGAGTTGTCCAGTGGCCCTGAGAGACCTATCCCACTGTATAGATGTAGGTTCTGTTCAATTAATCACATGCATTGACAGGAGAGCATGTTTCCACTAGTCAGGACTGATAAGATTACGACCTAATTTCTTGTTTCCCCTTTCCCCAAATATTTGTTCTGGGGCCATTTTATTTATTGTTCACTTGGTCTTGCTATCAATGTCAAACTCTTGCACCCATTGTTTTGGGAGGTAGTTTTGCTGATTGGCCTCCGTATTGGTTAACTGGGCTTTTCTATAAGAGTTGATTAAAGGTAGTCGATACCATACAATTCCCTTCTTTAAATTACGATATTTACTGAAAGAGAAACAAGATTGCTTGAATGGGAGTCTTTTATAAGTCGTACTTCTGGTAATCAGTGTTTTCTACTCAAGATACCATTCAGGGCTGTGTCAAATAATCTGGTTTCCTTGCTTAGCACCAAACAGCAAGCTTTGTTTGGAGACCGGAGCGGTATCAGAATTTTCCAAGATAACAAGGTAGACCCTAGTGGAGCAGAGACATAATGAATGTGGCTAGGCTAGTTAAAAGACCGACTGGACGAGACGAAATTACTTCGACATTTAAATGTTTCCCAATCAGTGTGCTTCCTGCAGTAACGAAAAGGGATTATGTGTAGGATGATGTTTTTTTTCTCCAAGGCTTTATAAAAGGACTACAATTTAGATTTGATTTCTGTGATTGTGTTTTTAAAACAATTTGCGATCATTAAGTACCAAGACCTATGTTTCTACTGAAAGATTAAGCTGGCATTCTTTCATGTCCTTGACTGGAAAATTCCTAAAAATTTAAAAATAATAGCAACGAAAAATGGTATCAATCATTTCAAAACAAAATTACTAAATATTTTGAATTTTTTTTTTCTGTTTTCCAGGGAAAGTGTCAGAGGAAAGACCCTCCCTGTAAATATCTCCACCCCCCTCAACACTTACGAGAACAGCTCCTACAGAACGGCCGGAATAATCTCATCCTCAAAAACTTACAAATGCAGGCCGCGGCAGCGCAGACGCTCATACCGTCGACGGGAATCGTACCCGGGATGTTGCCCACCATTGTGAGTATGGAGACCCGAGGCTGGTGAACCTCGCCTAGGGTTTATGTGTACTTAGATCTCCATGTGTACATCGCTATCAGCTTGATTTGCCAAAAGCAATAGTAGCTAGTACCTTATTTGTTTGGCTTGAAGCTCATATTCCTCCATTGCAAGAACAACGTTAAAAACAATTCATTTTTTTTTTTATTATTAATTTTTTTTTTCAATAAACTACACAGAAAGGTTTTGTGATTAAAAATTTCTTTCGAATTATATTGTAAAATTAAATGTTAGATGAAAGGCACAATCTTGATCATAATCTCATGATTCTGCATAAAAAGCTGTGCAGGGTCACTTTTAAAGCTAATAGCCACAGTAATTCCTCCATTGTCGTGTAAGACTTTGTTGTCAGGACAAGTGGCAATGTCGTTAAATTTGCAGATGGCAAACAGCCGCATCAGCTGATTGTGTTTGCTTTTAGAGTTTTATGGACAAATCCAACTATAAAGCAACGCATTTGTGAATATATTTGTTTCGACGTTAATCTTAATCGATTTGGTCCCCCCTAAACTAATAGCATCCTGTGTTATTCAAAAGGTTCGAGAAAATTGTTCATGCAGTCTTGCATATTCATTAAACCCTGCAATGTATAATTGATTTAGAACGAACAAATCTTGGTTCCGGTGGAAATGGTTAGCAAATCAGAACGGCAATAAATAGATTAGTAGATGTTTATCATAATTTCCCATCATTGTTTTAAGAGATTAAATATATTTTAAATTCCTAAATTTGCTCTTGTATTATTTAATAGTCATCATTTTATACTCTTGTGAGTTTAGGATTATATTTTTATTATTTTTTTCATATAATTGACTTTTAAAAAATATCTAATGATAATACAATTCAATAAGAATACATTGATTTTAGGATTAATTTAGCCGGCAGCTTATTAAAAGAATCAGATAATTTTATTGTGCCTTTTTGGATAGTGAATAAATCTGTCTCCTTTAAGCTACCATAAACCTTAAATACATTGCCATGACAACACGCCTCTTTTTTTTATGAATGAATCTGCATTTCATTGCATTGCTAAGATTTTGCTTGCAAGGTTTCGCTGTTCAAACATGTATGCCAATGTCCGATTATTGTCTTTATTTTCAAATGCTACCATTAGATATTGGTTTACTTAACAAAAGCCAGTTCATTGAAACATTCCTCCTGATTGCAAGAAATTTTCATTGAAAATTGGGAACATCATTGGGGTTTGTTAGAAAAGCTTGAATGTCTTACAATTTTCCAAAGGTTTGTTTCATTGAACCATTGACTGATGCTAGATCTCCATATCCCCCTCATAGAAGTTTACTTTCTCCATCTGATTCATATGCTTATGCAGATGACATGAATTTACGATGACTAATATGTATTCTTTTTTTCCTTTGTTTTGGATGAATTTAATATTTAAACATTGTATTTGATGTGTAATCATATACTGCTAGATGGCGCCAGCAATGTTTTATATATTGTTTTCTCTCAAATCTAACAAAAGCTGTGATTGGCAGATTCATCTGACATTTTAAGTAATCCAACCAATGAATGAAAAAGAGAGAAAAAATCTAGCCAATTGCAGCACTTCTTGGATTATTTTCATCATTACCTAACAAGAGCTATGATTGGTTTGTTTATGTTTTTTGCACCAGTTTGACATGGATACTAATTGGTTTTTTGCATGTTTTCTTTCCGTTTTTGAGGCCTCACAGAGCAGCAAGGGATCCCTGGCTGCCTTGCCCGCCCTCTACCCCACGGGGCAGCTACCAACCGTAATGGTAATCACAGATTTAAATGCCTTCTGTATTTGTCATCCAGCCACTCTCAGACTTATGTTGCTTGAGAAACAATGGGGGAGGAGGGGGTCAACTTTTGGAGGAAGTTTCCACAGAAAATTACATATTCCATGCAGTTACGCATGCATTTCATTATGACATTTAAATTTTATTTGTTTATGATATAAGAGAAAGGTGAATGGAAGGATTGCAAATAATCTAAAAATATTGCTTTTAGATTTATGAAAATGGACTGCTAAGATTTTGAAAATACTGCTCTTAAATTCTTTAAAAAGGATTGCAAAGAATCTTAAATTATTGCTCATAAATTCATTCAAAAATGGAAAAATATATCCACATAAACTGCATCCTCCTTATCACATAATCATGATAAGTGTACGTAATGAGTTACAAAAAGAACAATTCCTGTATAATGGTCATTTTATCCCTTATAGTAAACTTCAGCCACAGTAAAGAATTCAAAAAGCAACACAAGTTCCTGATTTTACAATCTTCACTCTGACAGCTTTGTTATGTAATCTATAACAGCAACCCCTGATTGTAGTCTATGTATTACACAGAGATATGTAGAAAATGTCAGCTTGGCTTTTTGTGTGTTTGGGAATTTTGTCATTCCATTTAGTTTGATTTTAATCGAAATTGTTTATAGCAATTCAGCTTATCTTTTTATACGCTTTGCAAAGAAATTAACTTATTAAAAACACAAACCAAAACTTGTCTTTTTAATAGATGTCAAATTGGGATCCCAAGGCCTTCTTCATTTCAGACATGGTAAATGGCTAGCTTGATTAAGGTGTATAAAATTATCATTTTCAATATAGATAATCAGCACAAATGTGATTTTTTTAAAGAGATGTGCAATTAATTCTTTTAAAGAGATAAATAATGAAAGCAAAATTGAAATTTAGATTGCTTATTTAATTAATAACAACTTTCATTTTGAACCAAAATAATATACATGTATGTACTGTACACATCCTAGCCTTATTCTGCAGTGAGTCTATTTTTTTCACCATTTTTTAAACGGCTTGGAAATATATATCCTCTTTTGTGGCTCTTATGTTGTCTGTGTTTCCATGACAACTTGATAATGATTGGCTCAATTTTTGGATGTTTCAGATTCCCGACCGGGCGTATGGATGGTCAGGGGGGGTCGTGACAAATGCAAGTACTGATTCATGTTCTTGCTTTTGTTCGAAGCAAGCTTTTAAATCATTTCAACTCCATTTGTAGGATATCCTTTATTTAAAAAGAAAATCCAATATCATATTGCTGCAGCCTTGTAGAGTTAAATTATTATTTTTTTTTTTGCTGCTTCCTGTGTATGTATAAAATACTTAGTAATGCTTTTGGATATCTTTTTGTCATACAGACCCAGTTCAATTTAAAAATTTCCATGCAATCATTATTTGAAATTGTAATGCTTCCATTTTTTGAGGTGCTAAGTGTAATTAGACATTTTAATTGTAAAATTCAAAAACAGAAATAAAAATGGCTGAATTAATTCTAAATGAAGTCATTATGCTTCTGGTTTCATGAGCAAGGGACATTGGTTGAGCAATTTTCGTCACTTGAATTCTTTGACACTTTAATTAAAACATTACGAAAGGGCCCAGCAGGATACTAAAGAGTGAAAAGGATTGTGTAATCACTCAACTTGCATGAACAACAATTGTAATGGTGAAAAATGGTAGATTCCAGGGGAAAGAAACCTGCAAGCTAGCAACTCGCTCTAAGCATTGAGAATTTAAAAAAAAAAAAAAAAAAGGCAAAATGTTGGAAATTTCTAGTTGATTGTCTTTGACATATCAGATATTGATTTAAAGTGCAAGCAATCATTTTTTTAAATTCCTGAAAAATTGGAAAATTTCAGTGATAAGGAACGCGTGATACTGGGTTTTTACTTGTGATCTGGTAATGGTAAAATCAGTGCGGGGGGATTAACAGGAATCTTTCGAACCTCATTTATGGATATAAACCAAAATCTGTCATTTCCGTCCCAAAGACAATTCTATAATTGACCGATTTCCTACTGCTTCTGGAAAAGTTTTGTCAGGAAATTAAAAAAAAAGAAATAACTCTCGGATGTTTTTTCACCTGTTCAAAGTTTATACGCTAAATGGAAAAAGCAAACAATTATCATATTTGTGTAACATTTTCGGATGAGAAATTTCGGTTGCTGCATCTGACTCATCCGCGCAATAAAATATCTTATCTTCTAGTTTATCATGTAAATGTCTTCCCAAATATTCCAATTAATAGGAGGGGATGTAGAAAGTCTGCATTGAAAGATTTTATTGAAAATCTCACAAATGTTATACTTCACTGCAAGGAAAATAATTTGAAGATAAAGTCCTATACTATTTTTGCAGATTGTGTGTTTTATAATCCGTGTTTTCCTTTGTAGATATTCAAACATCATTCAGTTGCTTTACGCTACACTAGCTTAAACTTGCATTTTGATTGCAACACTTTATATTCATAAGCACTGTGCTATTTTGTGTTTGATAAAATGCTTGTCAGATGATAATCTATAATCATATGTAATAAATGAAGTTTATGATGAACAAGATTTGATAACAGTTAATAGTGTTCATTTATTTTCATTAATTCAAACAATATTTTATTATAAAAAAAGAAAAAAGGATTGGACAGAAGGCCCAGGGACCATAAACCTTATACCAGTTCAATTTTGATCTCAGTCTCACTTTTATAAAAGTAATATATAGCAGAGTGAGAATGAGTTAAAAAGTGAGCTTGTCTAGGTATTATTGCCCTGGACCAGGCTTTATCTATATGAGTTCTGTCCACAGTGTTCATTTATTAAGGTTCATGTTTTGTTTTTTTATCATATTTAATTGAACACTCTTGTATTATGAAAAAGACATTATGATAAAAGAGTTGGACAGCAGGCATTGCTAATACAAGTCCAATCCACAAAGTGATCATCCCTTCGTTCAGGTAAATTATGGTTTTTTTGTGGTTTTTAGGGGCACCCTTATCTTGCCGCATCTGTACCCACCCCGACGTCTCTCTCTTACAACCCCTACACCCTGGGGATGCAGACAGTGTCCGTGACCCCGCCTACGGTCAGTGAGTCACCATCCCAGCCCATCTCCGGTGTTATCCAGGCTGCCACCTCTATAGCCCAGAATAAAATTACCAGGCCAGATAGGCTAGAGGTGAGACGATTGGTTAATGCCATTTGACCAATCAAAATTGATGTGTTATTTTGTGTACAGTATAGGGCAGTTTTTTGTGTTTTTACTATAGAGTAATGCTTTGTATTTTGAGGAATATACCTGTTTTCTTGTACAATTTTGGTCAAAGGTTTCATATTTCTTTCTCTTGATCTCTCGTTTGATTTTATGGATGGGGATGAAAACAAAAGAGAAATCTGATTGATTAATTATGAATTATGACCTTGTGAATTATGACATTGTGTAAAGGTTAACAAAATACAAAAGCAGCATGACTAGTATTGTACTGCTATTTAGTATATTATGATATCAGTATATGTACTGTATGATTTACACTTATATTAGTATAGGACTTATGATGACCTCTACTTGCTAAATGACCCTACAATAGCCATGTACCAAAATACCCTTGTACCAAAAAAATTATTTCCTGTATTCAGTTATCTTCATTGCAATTACTTAATATAATCTAGTGACTCGCTGGACGATGACCCTGACAATTGACCTTTTCCACTTCCACTGTCCACTATTTAGGTCCATTAAGTTATCGGTGCTGATGAGAATATTCTGTTATTTAGAATATATTTCTGTCTGTAGTCTTGCTCTTACTTTCCTGCAGTACTACTATATTTTACAAGAAAATAGAGCCGAATTACAATTTGTTTACACTGTTTCCTGAAAAGCTTTTAACCGTAGAATTAACTCATACTTAGAGGTCACCTGTTTAGTTGCGCCTCACTCCTTAGCTATTCACATCCTAAAAGCTTCTGGTATTTATTTTTAAATGGGGCAATGCAGTTTGGGTCATTTGTTGTCTGTTTTTACCTCCCTTGATATATTAGGAGTCAATAATGTTTTGTTAAATTTTAAGGTTGTACAAATTTCCTCACTTTAAGAGGAAAAAATTATTTATTCATTTTTTTTTCTGCTTGGTAAAGTTTAAAGTTTAAAATTTATAAAAGTACTTTGTACAAAGATCAATGTTAAAAATTTTATGTCTGTAATTGTCAACTATGGAGTTATAATTCATTCTTCCTTCCTATGCTCTTCTCTGTCCTGGAGGTAGAAATAGTCAATATATTGGCTCTGATTGTCAAGCCTCTTTAAGGGTCCATTGCAGTTCTCTAATTAGGGATTCTGGTGTGATTTCATTTTTCTGTAGATCTTTCAGATGTAGTGGGGGTTAGATGCGAGGTAAACAAATTCAGCTATTGCCAACAATATAACCCTGCTCATATGTGTCAAAACTTTGCAAATAATTGCCAAATTTTTCGTGATGGATTGTGTATATGCTTACATAAGTTTTGACCCCTTCATTTTCTTCCTCATTATTCTTCATGGGTGGTGCTACAGCTTTAAACAGCAAAGAAATTAATCATTTTTAATTTATACATTTCTTTTTCTCTTAAATTCTTTTTGAAATTTTTTTGAATTTGTAACATGCTTTTTTTTTTATTCTTGGTTGCTGGCCGAAAAAGAGTTTAATGTCGAAGAGCCTTCTGGCTTTCTGTTTGTTTCCCTTGTCTTGTAAAAGCTTATTATCATTGCTCTCCTAAAGGAATGGGGCTGTATAGAAATGAAGGGGTTTAGACTGATGCGGGCTGTTGTCAAAAACAAGAAAAGAAAGAGACAAGTAGAGGCTAACCATATTGTTTTTGGCCTTTTTTGAATGCTTTTGCAGGTATGTCGAGAGTTTCAGAGAGGGTCTTGCACGCGACAGCCAAGTGAATGTCGCTATGCCCACCCCCCAGATAATGTAACAGTCGAGACGTGCGACAACCAGGTTACCGTTTGTATGGACTTTATTAAGGGGAAGTGTACACGAGATTCGTGTAAATATTTCCACCCGCCCCCTCACTTACAGGCTCAGATCAAAGCAGCACAACAAAGGGCTAATTCCTCTGCAGCACAGGCTCTGGTAGGCTTCTCTCCCGCGCCTTGTCAAAATCAGAGTGTCCGCTCCACTAATGGTTGTAATACACCGCTAGTGGTAATTAAATGCCTTTTGTGGCTGTAACACGCCGTTAGTGGTTGTAACATGCCACTAGTGGTTGTAACATGCCACTTGAGGTAAATAAACCACCACTAGTAGTAAAATTCTTACATTACTACCAGTCTTGCTGGAATTGCTGTTTTTCGGCTCAGAAATTTTTATTTACCGGTAATAAATCATCAGTAAGAGTTCTTTTGATAGACGTTTAAGAAACATCCTGGTGTTTTAAAAAAAAAGTCACAGGATTGGGGGGGGGGGGGATGGAAATGGAGATGGATTAGCAGACAAAATTTATTCCTCTTTTGGTCTTGTAGGCTTATTTATAATATTCAGATTTTATTCACTGGCTTTGGAAGTATATAATGAAATAAGAACTCTGATTTTGATAAGCTCTTCCAATTCTATGCTAGTGTGTGAAGATGTAAAACATTCTAATGATTTTACAAGTAACTCAACTATAACTGTGATTGTTTTTTGGAATGCGCTGAGTAAATGTAATTGAACTTGATATGTTTTGGCGGAATCTATTTGCATCTTCACATTCATTTCTCCTTCTGCTTGAGAATTAGAATCACTTTCCTAGTACTTTGTCTGTTTCTCCCTTGCATACAAAGCTAATCACTGTAATTTTTTCCTTTTGCTTTTTGTAGTAGTTTTACTCTGTATTAGAACTGTACTTTTTAGTTTTTCATTGTTAATCTATGTGGTCAATGCCATAGCAATTATCTTTCTTTTCTCTGTCACCAATCTTATTTCTTTACTTTAAAAGAAAATAATAAACTTCTCTTTTGCATCTATAACACAAGGTGCTGTCAAAAAATTCAAAACAAGCATCTTGCGCAACGCTTTGGCATGATCACAGTTTGCTATGCAGAATGATTTTTAACACTGTGTATTGGGTCAGGGTTATTTTTAAAACCTTAGACTTGACCTTTTGAACCCTTCCTGTCTCTTAAAACACTACTCTTCTTCCTGGGGAAAAAGGCACAGAAATCTAGATCTGCTAATTTATACTTTTTTTTATTACAAAGTTTTCTCTTTCCTTTTGTTCATGTAGC
>WFKH01010211.1:52372944-52380444 GCA_016163765.1 Magallana hongkongensis | reverse complement strand
TGCATATAATAATAGTGTAATGTAGTTATATATAATGGTGCAGTTTTTATGCTACCAAGCCATATAATGCCTATGTTCATGTCTCTGGTTCACCCAACAAGTCCTTAATTAGCATGGCATGATCTTGCCGCAGGCTTAATGTTAATCAATTTAATTACATGTTGCCTGACATTTTTTTTAATATTAGATGATACTTTCTTAATAACATTTTTGGCTTTTATATCAAAAGAGTATTTTCTCATTATTTTTATACTGTAGAATATTTATTTGAGCTTTGTAAAATTGTTTTTTGCTATATCAGGGATCTTGGAACTACATTCCTCAATGGAACTTTAACTGAACTTACTGTTGGATATAATTTTTCATTTTTAATTAATAAAATTAACTGGAAAGAGTCTATTTCTAAGTGCATAAAAAAACACTTGGTTTGTTAAGAGTTGGGCTGATTTTGATTTTAATTTTTTTTTTCATTTTTATGTTATCATTTTTTATTTGTATGAATTTTTTATGGGGGGGGGGGGGGGGGGGGTGTTCCAATTTTAGATCCCTGATTTAAGCTGACTGAATATGAAGTAGTTTGTATTGTTTTTAAGTTGAAGAATCTGGCATTTTAGAGTTCTCTGGAAAGCATCTTGTTCTGTTGTTACTAAGCTCAAGCAAAATTCCACATCTCGGAGTCTTGCATGTTTATTAGAGGGAAAATTTCAATACTCAAATATTACATAACATTACAAAACATTACAGAAACTAATTTAATCACCATAATTGAGGTTGAATATTTGATGTTTAATTTTTATCTTGCAAATTTGATGTAATGTTTCAAAAGCAACAAAATGAAGGGAGAAAATCAAAGATGCGTAGATCTGGACTCGATATGTATTGAGCAAATCCTGGGAAATTCTAACGTAATTGCTTGCCGTATTTGCTTGTCATGTTTACTCTCCCTCGCTCGGTTGCTCCATTAATTAACTTGGGCTCTTGTCTTCTTGGTCTGGCCAGACTGTATATAGGATGCCTGATCCCATTGAATGATCAAGGCAGTGTAATTAATAAATCCCAGTAATTAAACACTAAACTGCTGGATAATGTTTACAGAATGAGAATCAGAGGGCTTCCCCAAAGTCACCATTTCTCTAGAATATTACAAGCAGTTAGAATATTTCATTTGAACAAAACTCTGCTCTTGAAATTTCCAATTAATACTAGATATGGTTCCCAAGATTACTTGGTAGAGTTTCATAGATCCAGTAATAAAATGGCATACACATAATAAAGAGCTCAAAAAGAGCAGAAATTTGATACCAGCAGTTGTAAGGGCTTATATTCTAGTGACTACCGGTATAAAAAAACAAATAATTTCTCTTTAAATTTTCTTTTTTTTCTTCCTAATTGTGCATAGAATAGGAATACAAATTTTTTTCAAAATAAATGTAAATTATTGAAAACCCACTTAATTTCTGTATATTTGATATTTAAGACATCAAAATGATCACGAAAAGAATTAGAAAATTTAAATATGTGACAATAAATGGATATCTGACAAAAGTTTTGAAAAATGAAAAAAAATCTAAAATGTGTAATTCAAATTAAGATAGAGGTAGGATGAATGATGGAGAAGGACATATGATTTAGGTATATGAGAAAAATGTTAAGAGAGAAGTCCTCTGGTTGGCTACAGTTATTAATTAGAGTGTTTTTTGTTGCTCAGTCAAAAGTGCCCCCCAGAGCACGGTTTATCCTGGTGGGTCACCTTCTCCAGCCTTATCTCTGCAGCAGCAATACGTACCTGTGTCAAGTGAGTGATCTCCCTTTACCTTCCTCTCTAACTCTCTCTGTTTAATCCGTGTAGGAATGTTTAATACTCTGTAGTCAAACCCACGTAGACAGGGAACGGAAAGCAGAACAATATTCCTTTATCTTAATTATTCTATCAAGCTTTTAACTTCATTTGAATTGAGAAATAGATGTATATTCTCTTCGTTATATGGACTGTAGATAGACCTAGAGAGAAAAAGAAAAGTCCGGAGATTTTAATATTTATTAATATGGCTGTCTATTGGATAATCATACTATTGTACTAACGTTTTGTAGAGCTGCACATGTCACATCAGTATATTTGATTTTAGTTTGTTTGGGTTTAATTCTTTATTTGAAAAATTATCTGTTTATTGTTAAAGCATGATTTTCTCCCACATGCATGTAACTTGATTGATATGCTAAGATGTGTTGGGGAATAAAACAAGCTATTAAATGTGTCTTACAAATATTGATAAAAGAGCATCTGATATATATTTGAAAGATAAAACTGCTATTTAGACATTTTTGGACCTCTGCTTGCCAGAAACTGAAATTCATAACCCCAGGGCATCAGCTTCATCATTTATACTGATATTTTATGTTCACTAATAAATTTTACTTTCCAGCACAATTATTAACTTTATTATGATTTTTTTTTCTTTTTTCTCTTTTTTTCATTTTTTTTTAACCTGTGTGCTTATTAACTCGCTTTGGTCACCTGCATGCGGTTTTTCAAATAAAATCGCTTTCATCATGTGCACGTAACTCTGGTCATGAAACATAACCCTGACGACTAACAGTGCCACTGGTTCTCTCCCCTGCGGTGCCTGACGCCGTGGTTACGGCCCCTCAAGCTGCCACCGCTGCCGGTCTGATTCCTACTAACGTTCATAACGTCAATTATTTTGACGCCAATCAGCAGGTAACGTCTGCGTCAGGCTTTATGTTTGTGTAGTCATGGCAACCGTGTTTTCAGTAGTCCTAAAAAAAAAAAAAACAAGCCAGGTGTGGTTATGTCAGCTTTGAAACGATTGGTCACTTAAGACTGTTACCCTAGTAACTAGGGTGTCATTTTTCAGAGTCTTAGTCATAATCGGGTCTGACTTGTTTTTTTTTGTTTTTTTTTGATTGCTGGATTGGAGGGGGAGGGGGGGGTGTTACAGAAGACCATGACTAACACAAAAAGATCAATGAGCAATTTTTCTAACCCAGGATTCCTGTCACCAAAGAAAAATTGCTGCATAGATTTACTCTGAAAAAAAAAAGCTAGATTGCTATGAACATTTGTGTCTCGTTCATTTTTCTCATTTTCAGCTGAAATCAAAGAAAGAAATTGCATTTGTTCCCTTTATATAGAGCTAGGCGAAAAACAAAACCTTGTGACTGTCACTGGTGTCTCTCTCTGCGAGCTTGTGGTTTTTTTTGTTTATAATGCTAAGTAACATTTTACAGATGCTAGGAATTTCTGTGAAGCAGCTTGCCGATTAGTTTCTTGCAGCTCTTTGAAATTCTTTTCAAATTAAAGTTACATGTTTTGTGGGGTTTTGAGAATCAAGCGCAGGTGAGCATGCAAAACAAATCAAAATTCTTTAGGGATGAATCAAACCTGTGATCAAATTAGAAATTTATGAGGCTAGTCTTTGTTCTAAAACATCTAATTTTTAAAAAGGGCGGGTTGTCTTCTTTCAAGTACATCATTATAACCATTGGTTGTTTGTCACAATTGATGAAAGGGTTGGTGGGGGAGGGAGGGGGTTGAAAAGTCATGTATTTACATGTGTAGGTTTTTCGGACAGAAATGAAACAGAAACTTAAGAGGATTTGTTAATAAATTAAAGATGCAGTTGAGATCTATTGGAAATTGGCACATCATAAGTTACTATCTTGTTCAATTTTATAACTCTGATTTACTGAAATACTAACTAAAGCATGCACCAGGAATGTCGAAAACTGAAGGCATCTCGGTGCATGGTGTAACTCACGGAGTTTGTTGGAGTAACCAAATTTAATTGTGTGTGTTATTGTACAAGCTACTTGTATTTTAGACATTTTTGTTTTGATTTTTGATTGTCATGGTGATGGGAATTCTGGGGGCAAACCGTGATAACATAGAATTACTAACTGCATCGTGATATTAATGTAAACAATTGTCGATAGAATTCATACTTAACCCTTGCATGCTTTTATGTTGTTTAAGTTGTCACAGTTCTATTTTAATTATTGCATCAGCATTATTTTTGTTGCATTTTCTGCTAAAAGTAAAAAAAGAGTAGATTTAAGGAACACAAATCCTTAATGATAACTTAACCTTTATTTATTTTTTTTTTGCTTTGGTAGCTACAACTAAAATTCCTTTCATATTCACTTATTTCTGCTAATCTATAGATTCAGAATCCTTTTGATATGAGCTAGGACTTGGGTAGTGGTGCTACCACCCCCTACCAAGTTCTCCGCCCACCCCTCCCTCCCACCCCTGAGCTGGGTGGGGAGGAGTTTGGTGTTATGGATGTTGACCTACTTTTTACAGTTGCTGGACACCCTCCCAGTGTGCCTCGATTTTAAGATGGGGCGGTGTAGTCGGCCGTTGTGCGACAAAGTGCACATATTGCAAGGTAAGATTTCAATATGTCTTCATGGATAGAGAATTTTCTATTATCAGTTATTTGAGACAAAGTGCACATCTTACAAGGTGAGGATAATCTCAGAGTGTGTTGAATTTTATTATTCTTGCATTTAGACTTGGTATCGATAGGTATCATAGGGGTATCATAGGGGTTGCTTTAGATTTTCAAGATATCTCTAAATACCTTCCAAAATTTCAATTTTGTATCTATTAAAGAGTGGAAGAATAGAAAAGGAAAATAAATATGAAGGTATTACAAGAATTTTGGCTCACTCTTTTATTTTTTTTTTTTTTTCCAGACGTGTTGAGTTTAAGAATTCTAGAGATGATTAAGATAAGTCAGTTAGAATTTTGTCCTTTTTTTTCAGACTATGTTGAAGTGACGGATGGACGTGTTGCCGTGTGTCGTGATGCGGTTCGCGGGAAATGTTCACGCCCCATGTGTAAATACTATCACATCCCCGTCACTCTGCCACCTTCAAAGTGACGGGGACCACTGGACAATATCATACACCAAGCAATGGGAGTCTCCTAGGGAACACTACACTACACAACACTTATTTATAGTTTGATTTTCTTCAAAAGACAGTATTGGATTGAGAGGCTGATGCAGTGTGGAGGAGGAAGACAAACGAGAAAGCCAAATCTTTTTTCTCTCTATCTCTCCGATATATCTCCAGATGCCATATGACCACTGGTGCTAACGCATATCATGTTGACTTCTTCATCCGTATGTTGAAGACCAATGCATGTTCGTTTTTCTATTTTTTCTTTTCAAAAGAAGAAAAATAACAATGGCTTTTCTTACTCTCCGCACATCAGTGTATAGTTGCGTTAACGAGTATTTTCGCTCAATTTTTTCTCTGTACGCAAGGACGAACTCTCCACAGAAGATCATATCAAGTTCTTTGTTAAGAGTATTTTTATTGCAATTTTTTTTTATTTCTATGGTGGATGACCTAACCATATGTGATACATACTTTTTTTTTTACTACGCAAGTTGTAGAAATTTAATCGGGGCTAAGAAAGACATATTTTACATTGAATATTTGCTTATTCGCTTAGAACTTTAGCCGCACTCCCAAAGCTGCTGTATGGGGCTGTATATTGCTATAAGGTCATGGCCACTTGTAGAAGCAAGGTCACCGTTGACAGATATCTTGATTATGGTGCATATGTATTCATTATTATAAATATATATCCTGTTTGTTTTGTTGATTGGTCACGATACTGTCAGCCTGACGTTGCTTGTATAAGAGGGACAAGAATCTTATTAAGATGGCCTATGTACATGTACTTGTATTATAAATGAAACGCACCCATCCTTGGCTTGAACATATAGTCTGTGAAATGAATGCGTCACGTATTTTATGAATTATGAATCTATATTTAGAGTCGTTATAGGTCTAGTTTTAGTTTTTTTCGTGAACTGTTGTAAAATTATATATTTTGATGATATGAAAGTGCAATTTTATGAGGTGCACACTAATAATGTTATATGAACAATTTTTTTTCAAAACATGTGCCATATATACCTTTTTTTCTTTTAATCTTTTTTTTAAAAAAAAAAGGAAAAAGATTGAAAAGTTTGCTGACTAATATGTCCCAGAAAATAACATGCCACTAACTAAAACTTCTGCCGAGTTTTGATATGGTTTGCCAATTTGGAGAAATAGTGCTGTAGAAGAAATCCGGCTTTTGACCTTGGCCAGGTCAAGGTTAGTGCTATTTCCTGTGTTTTTGGTAGAGGGTTCTGAACCCGTACACCTGTTTTAGCCGAATAGTGCACAGTAACCTACACAAATCTTGCAGCAAATATGTGCCATATTTGGAAATTTTAACCTATCCAGAGGTATATTTACACCCACATACAAACTGCTAACATAAAGTCAACAGATTCTTCCAGAAAACAAATTAAATAAAACCTTAACCATATGTATTTTTTTCTCCCTGAAGTAATTATATTACTATGATATACATACGTTTTCTTTATCGTGATTCATGATTGGTGCATGTTGTCAAGGTCATGTGACTTACTTCAGCCATTTTTTGAGAACTTTTTTTTCATCATGTGATTTTTTTTTTCTGTGTGTTGGTTGATCAGATGAAAACTTGTGTTCATGTAAATATCTATATATCAATGATATCAGTGTAGTGTGTATATTATATTGTCTCAGTATCAATCTATACCAATGGTTTTCTCATTTGACAAAAAAAATTTAAAATGGTACATAGGAGTGTCGACTGCCATGTGTTTATAAAGTGGGGATGTTTTATTTTCAAATTTTTCGATGTAGTTGAGGAGAGAAAAAAAAAACAGGGTACAGGGGAAAAAAAATAAAGAAACAAGAGGTGGGAGTCAATCACAATAAGGTTATATGCATAATAGAATTTCTCGCACCCTTTTTATTTTCCTTTTATGTAATGGCATTCAAATTTTACTTTCACTTTCACTTTTAACTAATGGAGATTAATACACCAAGTTTTAATTGCCATTCTTTGAACTGTCTTTCCGTTGTTAACATTGCATTTTTCTTGTTGCAGTTAAAAAATATATAATTGTTTCTTTTATTAAAAAAATAATAGTTGCTTACTTTTTGATGGAAGTTTTTTTTAACAAATGAGAAAAATATTATACTATTAAAGGGGCATATGAACTACATATATGTACAAATTTAGATATGCCAGCATTTTTTTTTAATTCTTCATTGATATATCATTATATAGACTACAAAAGGACTGGTTCACTGTTTTAATTATTGTGATACTAGTATTCAATAGACTATTTTACTTTGTTATGTGAATTGTAATGAAATTTCATTGTCATGTTATAATTAATCATTGTGAATGACTGAAAATCTTTGCTCATAGTTCTACAAAAATGAATTACAACCGGAGGCATTATCCTTAAGAGTTTTTATGATTCTGCAAAACCACTTTGTGAAAGAAAGGCATTTAGAAACCCATTTGGAGTATTTTTTGAAACGAGTTGCATTAGAATGGACTTTGAGCAGAGATAGTCAGCGGCCATTTTGTGAGGTTTTCGTGTGATTGTAAATATTACAGAAAAAGGGTGTGTC
>WFKH01010211.1:52362944-52367944 GCA_016163765.1 Magallana hongkongensis | reverse complement strand
TTTCGACTGGACGAATTCAAATGTCTCAAATTATCTTTCTTTTAACACAAATGTGTCTGGGCGAATTCAAGACTGAGCGAAGTAGAAGGGCGAAAAAAAAACCCAGGGGACGAAAATAACCCTGTATACAATAGTTGTATACATGTACACATAAAACGGATCAGTTCAAGCAATATGTATTACAGCGAAAAGCAAACAAGTACATGTATTAAATACGGTATCATTTAAATTTATATACATGTAATATACTATAAGCAAAATCAAAATGTATTTTAGGAATTTTGAAAATTTATGGACATTAGCAATGTCATCGGTTTCGTGTACACCATTCACTGTCCTGGTCATGTTATAAACATTTCATCCTTGAACTCGGATTTCTCCATTCCTTCGTTGGTTCAATGGTATAAGTACCAACTTGTACGGGTGATTTGGCCAGTGCCAGGATGGCGATAGCCCCGTCCCGTCTGAGATGCATTTTTTGTACCATACGAGAGACCAGCTCATCGATCAGTGTTACGCCTTTTTTATAAGGATCTCCAGATGATGCAATCAAACAAATCACGTGACCCTTGACCCGAGACGCCTGTTTCAATGAGTGTTTATTTTGCATTGTTTCTAAATTATCTTTTAATGCATCGTTTTGTCTTGTCAGGGTTTCCTTAGCAAAACTTTTTTGGCTATGTCTTTGGTTTTTGATGTCAAATGCAAACATGATAATAACCCATAAGTTTAGTATACTCAGTAATAGAAATCTTACAAACAAGTTGAACTATATTTATTTAAAAACTCTGTGTAACAAAAGGGGTTGTGCCTCTTCCTCCAGGTGGAATATTTTTATAATAATGACACATATGTAATTTCCTAAATTTTAAATTAACATTCTTGCTAGGATACCTTATTTTTGCAGTAATACAGACATACACGTATATGATCGTAATAAAAGTTCATTCAAACAAAAATTTCTAAATAATCAGCCTTAAAATTATCTAATGGAACATGTAATGTTTAAAATCATATTACATGTCTGTTCATGAATATATATTTGTTATACATGTACGGGTCGTAAAACTATATGAATGACACATAGAATTATGAAGTATAAATAACAAATTATAAAATACGAAAGTTTGGGGTTTTTTGAGTCACAATCAAAAACATTAGTATACAAGTTTATATCGTAAACACCATTTCCGCTAAAGTCTTTGATAAGCAATATTGAAACCTAAACGGCGTTTCAGGTAAGAAATAAATTAAACTAGTCCCTAGTTTAGCTTGTTCACATCACTTCCTCTTCCTCTTCTTCCTCTTCAACTTCCTCGAAGTCGTTGTCTAGACCAACAGTCTGGTACTGCTGGTATTCGGAAATAAGGTCCTTCATGTTGGAATCGGCCTCCGAGAATTCCATTTCATCCATGCCCTCAGACGTGTACCAATGTAGAAAAGCCTTCCGGCGGAACATGAGGGCGAATGAGTCACATATACGATAAAACAGTTCCTGGATGGCCGTACTATTTCCGACAAATGTGGCGGACATTTTCACGTCCCTTGGCGGAATGTCACACACTGCTGTTTTCAGGTTGTTCGGTATCCATTCGACGAAATTGGCCGAGAACTTATTCTGGGCCTGCATCATTTGCTCCTCGACTTCTTTCATTGACATCTTCCCGCGGAAGAAGGTGCCGACCGTCAGATACCGGCCGCGGCGGGGATCGCACGCCGTCATCATGTTCCTGGCGTCAAAAACCTCCTGGATAAGTTGCGCCACCGTAAGCGCTCTGAATTGCGCGTTGTTTCGTGACGTCAGAGGCGCAAAACCGGGCATAAAGAAATGTAATCGCGGGAACGGTACCATGTTGACGGCCAGTTTCCTAAGATCAGCGTTCAGTTGCCCTGGAAACCTTAGACAGGTCGTGACCCCTGACATTGTGCGTGAGACGAGGTGATTGAGATCGTTATAATTTGGGTTTGAAAGTTTCAAGTTCCGGAAGCAGATATCGTACAGAGCCTCATTATCGATACAGAAGGTCTCGTCTGTGTTCTCGAGAAGCTGGTGTACTGAGAGGACTGCATTGTACGGTTCAACAACTACCTCAGAAACCTGAAAGAGAAATTTGTTGATGGATGAATGACATTTAATTATCGAATTAAAGTATTAAATGACAAATGCCTATATATGTACATGTATATAATGATACTCAGTGATAAACAAACAATAGAGGGGTTCCAGTGTTTAATTTATATTGGTCCTCGTTACAATAATCATCACATTAAAAATATGTTCCCTACCGTAAATTACATGTAGACATAGTGACTCAGAGAGCAAAACAGGACAGATTTCTTTTGTTGCATAAAACAGAATTTTCGGGATTTCACCCTGCTATCAACTTAACAGCTACATATAACGTTAATGTACGCAATTGATAATGAATAAAAGGTCGAGCTATATTGCTATCGCTGTAGATATGAATATTTGCTTTACATGTAACATGTATAGATATTGTAGCACAACGAATATTAATACAGATCAACGTGATTTTGTAACCATACAAAGGTACATGTATTTATACTTTTAATTTATCAAAGTTCTGTGATATGGACCTTATTATCGATAACCCTTTTAACAGTAATTCGTCAGCGTATCTCTATAACTGTTTGTCACCTGATGAAAGCAAAACTAGATTTTTGTTGTTGAATTTTGTTAATGTTTGATAGTGAGACAAAGATAGGGATATGACACATGTATAAAGGTGCATGGATTGACTGTCAGGTCTCGCTAATCGAACACGCGCGGATGAGTAATTGTAGCATTGTGTAATCTTAACGACATCGAACAATATCAGATCATATTACCTCACTATCAACTGAGGGGGCTCTCCCTTCAATAACGAGTCAATATGGATTTAATTAGAGATTTGTTAAATCTATCTGAAAACTAATTAAACCAGACAAACTTACTGTGGACCACGACTGTGGATCTTGTTGTTACGACATAAAGCGATGTAATTAACGATTCTTTTTTTAAAAGATGGAGCATTTCCTGTGATGGGAAAAGTGCATAATAAAAACCCAGTTCCTATGAGGAACCTGAACAAATATCGAGTTTGACGTTGTTCAGTGTGTAGGGTGACATTGAGTTATATGATCTCATACTACTACAACTCCGTGAATTCTGTGCTGTTTTATCATTTTCATTTTCAAGAGAGTTGATGAATGGGTGACACTAATTTAAATGTTCAAACACCGAAACAAAAATCAACACAAATGATATGAACCAAAATTAAATCCATTGTACATCAAATGGGCTTAAAAACGAGATATACATGTACCATATCATACCAATACTTCTCAATGATAATCTTCCACCAATAAAATGATCAAAACAACGGTGCAAAAACCAACTAACACCCCAGCAAAGAACGAACCTTAGGGGAGGGAACCACAGAGAAGGAGGCCATGATACGATCAGGGAATTCCTCGCGGATTTTCCCCGTGATCAGGGTCCCTAGGCCTGATCCGGTCCCCCCACCGATGGAGTGGGTCAGCTGGAAGCCCTGCAGACAGTCACAGTTCTCCGCCTCCTGTCGTAGTACATCCATAACCTGGTCCACCAACTCAGCCCCCTCCGTGTAATGACCTTTAGCCCAGTTGTTCCCGGCTCCGTTTTGTCCGAATACAAAATTATCCGGACGGAAAAGAGCGCCATTTCTTCCACTCCGGACCGAGTCCACGGTGCCGGGCTCTAGGTCCACTAAGATTGCCCGGGGGACATACTTGTTATGAGCAGCCTCGTTGTAGTACACGTCAATTCGCTCTAACTGATACGGGGAGTCCCCGATATAGGTACTGGAGCTATCTATACCGTGCTCCTCAGAAATCACCTCCCAGAACTTGGCCCCTATTTGGTTCCCACACTGCCCCACCTGGATGTGAACTATTTCCCGCATCTTGTTATGGTGCTTACTGAAGGAGTAGAGCCGCTAGACAGCGTCAGTGACAGGTTGGTTTACCTACATCAATATACATCGATAAAAAGGTACAACACAGCGGGATATGGCCGACACTGCTTTGGTTTGCAATTGACTGCTAGGTGCAGTGTTTTCCCCTTGTATTGAGCTACAATGTAGACAACAGCTTGAGTACAGGTTGCGAGTTGCTCAGAAGCATTGATTTGCTGTCTAGTAACAAAACTAATGAACTGTAATTTTTCACTTGATTTTCTATGTTGCTGAATGGTGGAGAAGTAAAGTATTTTTTCATCGTTTATATGGTCATGAGTATTGTTTGTGAATGCATTAACGATTTCCATTGCCTTATCCTCACAGCTGATGCTGGCACCTTATATTATGCAGGGAACAAATGTAAAAGACAAATCGCTAGAACTGTCAAAAAAATTGGGGCAATTGAATATTGCTACAGTTATTTTGTTTTTAATCTTCTCTTCAACCTTTTTATTGTTAAAGTAACCACTCCTCTTTATATATTAAAATAATGAATAACTAATACTTCAAACTTTTATAAGACAGCAGTTTTACCGGCATCATTGTTTGAACATTGGCTGCTGCCAAGCCTTACCTTTAGCGGAGCAATACAATGACAAAGACAAGCACTTAAACAATACGCCAGCGGTCATATCGTTGTTTGGACATTTTTTTTTTTTTTGACATTTGCTGTTGCCAAGCCCTATACCTATAGTGAATCAGTACTATAACAGAGAAAGGAGAAGCTATACTATAACAGAGAAAAGCGCTTATACCATAGGCCAGTAGTTATATGTCGTTGAATGAACATTGCTGCAGCCAAGCTCTGCCTACACAGGATGGAGACCTGGGTATTGTATCACGTCGGTTAGGAGATTGATTCCGGGTTCCGACCGCAGACGTATAATAAACAGGATAAATACATTGGTGAAGGTATTGACAAACGAGAGAGAGAGAGAGAGAGAGAGAGAGAGAGAGAGAGAGAGAGAGAGAGAGAGAGAGAGAGAGAGAGAGAGAGAGAGA
>WFKH01010211.1:52309937-52350527 GCA_016163765.1 Magallana hongkongensis | reverse complement strand
TAGTACAATATAAATATGTAGTACAATATAATTATCTTTCAAAACAATGAAAATATTCTTCCTATTTACTGGTGTTATAGCATTGTTGTACATATTATATACAATTAAAAAAAAGAGAGGCATGGTATTTTGCATCTGTTGGTCATTATATTATGTGATCAGTCTAAAGACTGGTTAGTCATACGATCCCTTTGCTGGACAATCATCAAACCTTTTACACTAACTGTTACCCCGTTCACAGCAGTAGATGACCTCTATTGATGTTTTGATCACAAGGTCAAAGGTCAAGTGTCAAACTACTCATGATCACAAAATATTCTAGGCAGAATATCTTTAAAAAATCAGAAAGGCTGCTCCTTGAAAGGTAGTAATCTTAGGACATTGGTACCCCTTCAAAAGTAGATGGCCCCTATCTATTTCTCTGTTTAAATGACTAAACCTTGAGGCTATTAACATTGGGTAAGATTTGAGAGGAAGTAACAAAAAGGCTATTATAATAGCTGAACATAGTTTTGGAAGAGGGTGTACTGCAACCTTAAAAGTAGTGTCTAATTGATAGAGCCCTTAGTAAAATCCTATTCCATAGTGTGTTTTGCTCTTCTTGGCAATATCTGGTTTATTTTACTTCACCAATAGAGTGCTAAAGTAAAGGTTTCAACCAAGTATTTTGGTCAGAGGTCAAGGTTATATCAGATCTTTGAAATTCCTTGTGCATCCTTTCTCTACTCCTTGGTGCCATATGAATATTAGTTAACCCTAAGAGTGTGCATTGTATAAAATGTAAGTCAAAAGTCAAGAAAGAAACAGGTTTCTATCAAAAATCAAAATCCTTTGATCAAATAGTGCCCTTAAGTCATCTGTGTATGTGATCTAAAACCTAGTTTCCTAGTTAAAGGTCAAGGTCAAAGCCCAGTCCTTTACGATTCTTTCCAACCCAAATGTAAGATGCTAAAAACAAGATTTCTTTCAATTTCAGATGTTTAGTTGCATGTTGGGTCTTTGTCATCCCCAAAAAATAAAAATGCAGTAATAATTCAGGTGACATGTCTTTATTATATCTATCAACCTTTTTTTAACAGGCTAAGAATGTCAACTTGAAACTTCTAGAGAAATATGGATACAAGGCAGACAGTGACAGAAACCAGAATGAAGTTGTTCAGTGGGACACCACAAAACTGGAGTTTTTCATTGATAAACTAACACAGGTACGAAGAAAACTGTACATCACGCCATCCCTACTCCTGTTTGTCAACAAATTCTATCACCCTGTCACTGGAACATGGGACAAAGAGACCCGAGAAAAAATTTATCATTTCTCTCAGACCAGTCACCTTGACCTGTTGAAACAGAAGATCGATGAAGTGTACGGCAATGAGCCATTTGTGGAAGAGGTACACCAATCGTACTCGAAAAAGAAGATTACAAGAATGCAAGTGGATGATCATATAGAGAAACTGGACATGGTCAAACGTTATCACTTCCAAGGAAATGCCATTGTTGCCAAGACTCTTCCAAGGATCCAAAAATCAAGACTGAAAGCAAGGCTGGAAAAGATGGACACTGTTTTAAAAAGTGAAATTATGGACACAGGCAATGAAGTTAGGGAGAAAGGACATGTATTTACTGAGAACTCGTGTAAAGGAGATCAATTTTTGAGGAGTAATGCAAAGAATATACCGCAGGGAAACTCAATGTGCAAGATACCAAACAAAGAAAGTGATGGTAGTTTTATAGATAGCCGGGAAGAAAGCGAAAACCAGGGTAATTTAGTCAATGTGGATCAAAGTAAAATTCTAAGAAATAAAGGATCTATCGATTCGACCAAGGAGAAGAAAGACACAGAATATCAGGAATTAGATAAAGGTGAACATTGGGTGGACGAATTAGTTTTGACTGTGTGTAAAAACCATCAATTACATCGATATGCAAAATGCACAAGAAAGGTTGTTGAAGTTTTGGTCAGGTTTGGATTTAATTACCACGAAATTGCCTTGGCAGATCCAAAGATTTTTCGTATAAAGAACACTGATAAACTTGTGGAAGTGTTATCAGAAAAATTTGAAACAACAAATCTGAAATATGATGAAATATGTTCAGAGGTAGAAAAACGGGTAAAATCTCATGTTTCTAGTGCTCAGATTGCCAAACTTCTTCACATTCACCGCAAACATGTGGTAGAGCAACGCACAGTGGATAAAATGTTATCCAGAAATGAGGAAAACCTTTTGAAAAACTTGAAGTTTCTAACAGAGGCCAAGTTCAACCCTTATGAAATTCTTGCTTGCCTTGTGATTTTGAACTTTAGTCATGATTCCCTGCAACAAAGCTTTGTTGATGCATCGTCAGAATTTGATTCGAATGTTATAAGATTTGTTAATTGTCCCGCAGGTAGAGTGAGCTTACTTTATCATATGCATCTTAAGTTGTCCAAACAGGAAAGTGGGAATCCTATTGATCTTGATGAGCTTGATCCAGATGACACCATTACATCTAATCTGGATAAGATTCCAAACACAGAAAAGGAGAGCGTGAAATACTCATTAAGTAACCGACAACTAGGCTACTCAAGTCTTCACTAGCTGAAATGCATGTACAACTGTTATCAATTAAACATTATTATCAAAAACTTCATGCAGTTTGTTATGTGTATTTCAATATGTCGTCTCTATTTCTGTTGATTATCAAAAAATTCAGATGACAAATATGGGCGTAGTGATTAATTCAACACGGTTGACTTCAAGTGATTTCAAATCGTTTTTGCATGATAATTATTTGTTTTCAAATGTACTGCCAATAAAACTAACCAGAGAAAAATATGCTTTTTAAACGTGTAAGACTTACTTTTGCCAGTCTTAGGTGAGTATTTTGTTAAAATGCATCACACACATTGAAGGATCACTGATGGTAAAGCTGTTTAATGGCAAACTTTGCTTGTTTTGCAGAGGTTTGATATGTTGTCCAGTGGCCATATATTATTTAAAGACTTCATAGTATAAAGTATCTTTAGAGTTTACAGTATCTATCTCACAGGATTGTGAAACAAATGTACTTAATACATGTAGAAATGGCTGTTCATGGCCAGTGTACTAATTATTTTTTACTAAATAAAAGTTTTTAGTTGAACACATTCTTTTTTTTTAACTTAAGGTAGTTTTGATGGGTAATTTGTTGACCGCCCAGCCTCCTTGGCAACCACCGAACAATGTATTATGTAATTTGTATCTATAAACAAAAAATGTAAACCAAGACTGTGTTATGACGGAAATATTCTTTAGAGTCTTGATAGTGCTTATCAATTTTTAGACATAATCAGTTTGATAATGACTTTACATGATTTTTTTTCAGTGTATAAAGCCGTTGTCTCACTGACTGTTTAATGGAATTAACAGCTACACAAATGTACATAACGCTATAGGAAATGAATATTCATAAACAAAGTAATGCATTAACAAAACATATCTGTGACTGACATAGTTAAACTCAATGAGATAGCCCTAGTTTGGTAATTGAAACCAAGATTTACAATTAATATCTGATTTAATTAATCGGTTTCACCAAATCGGAAATCTGCATTAAGTATAATCCTGTGAGTTATAAGACGTCAGTGCAATTTTATGATTACCTAATATTTCTATTAATTTTACTCAAACTTTATTTATTATATAATTCAATTTTCTGTATTACCATTTAAACCCACTGTGTAATAGTAAAAAACATAGTTGAAATTTTTTTACTGTTTTATTACAAAAACATCATCGATAATTTTAATGAAAATCATCTAAAGCGAAAGCAGACATTTGTCGGGAAATTCTAGGAGAGTTTTTCCGTATTGCTAATTTTAGACTGGAAATTTTCAGTTACAGGTATACGATTTGTAAACACATACGAAGGTAAATGGACTAATTGATAAATGGAAATTTTGACTTTGTTTTAAAACTGAATCAACCTAATTCAACATGAATAGTCATTGTCATAGAGAATTGGATATTATAAAAAAGACATAATTTGAGAAAGTATAATTCACGGAATGTCTGACAATTGCCGTGTGTCTGAGGCCCTGTACGTGGGTTTGTATGGTTATATAGGGACACCGACAGAAGTGACCATCAGAAGGGAGGTGTATGACATGGATGAGATGATACTGAAACCTGTACATAACCTACATAATGGCATGAGAATGATGGTCAGCGGTAGTACTAGGGAAGGTTTTAGGTTTAAATCTTCTGACAGAGACATTATGTACTGGTCTACCGATCATAAAGTAATAACTGACTTATCACAGTCCTGTGTGTATGATCTGTCAAAGCATACTATTATTCTCATGGAGGACACTGATACACCACCAGGGTTTGTCAGACTACAGCTTCTGACGTCACCACGAGATAGACACATTGCATCATCTGTGGTTCCATTCAGAGACGGAATGTACATATCAAATGTAAAGTGGAGACAAATCATACTTACAAAGATAAGTGGAAATACAACTTTAAGAACGAATTTAAAAACTCATGGTCCTTGTGCAAGCTGTAACATTGATGGTATAGAAAATGACTATGCTCTTTGTTTCCATTGTTCCTACTGGTCACGGTTAACCTGTTATTGGAAAAAAAGATGTACTCTCCATAACTGGCCTCCAAACCACGTATTTGATGACATTCTGAATAATGGTTGTCATTTTGTGCCTGTCGGAATTAAAATAGCAGACGATGAAAATGAACTTGAGTGGAGATTATCTTTTTCTCAGGCAGAACAAAAACTGATCTATTCCATGAATCATACCCAATTTTTGTGCTACGGCCTTTTAAAAATATTTCTAAAGGAAGTCGTCAATCGCGACATAGAGGAACCATTCCTGTGTTCATATTATGCAAAAACTACTTTGTTCTGGCTGATACAAATAGGAAATATTACATGGTGTCCAAATAACTTACTGGATTGTTTCTGGAAATGTTTCAAATATCTATATCATTGCGTTCATCGAGGCATGCTTCCTAATTTTTTTATCCCACAAAATAATATGTTTGCCGGCAAGTTGTCCACAGTTAAAGGTGCACGCACACGAGAGTGCCTATTAGAGCAACTGAACGGGTATTATGAAATAGGCGTGACCTGTTTGTTACAAAGTCCGAAGGTCAAAACAATGATTGAGCCAGTTATATGCAACAGCCTTTTCACAGTAGAGCCACTTCTGGGTCATATCAAGAGTGTCGCTGATACTGACAATTGTATCAGGAAGGAAATACTTTGTATTGAATTTCGATTAGAAAACATAAGGACAAACTTTCTTATTCTGAGGTTCATAATAGTTTCATCAAATCTATCAGTTACAGAATATGAGACGTTAGCATTACAGAAATGGACGACAGATGTTTTGGTAAAAACAGCATTTTTATATCTCAATAGTTTAACAGAAAATACAAACAAGATAGTCTACAAATCAGACAGACTAATTGGTAACTTGTTGAAGCTGGCAGGTAGAGTGGGTGATGTTTCTTGTTTGTTGTACCTTGCTCTGTATTACTACAGAACATGTAGATATAGAGAGGCGCTTCATGTTACAGCTCTGGTTAAATCAAGACTCGCACAGCCCTATATCATGTATTACACAGTAGACCGAAATACGTACAATGAATCTGTGGCTGGTTGGTCTCTGTCTAAACGTATGAAGAAGGCTTGGGTATTTGATATACAATGTCAATATGATGTATTTAACATTGAGGAACTGGAATTAGAACAGAAAGTAAGCAATGAAAACGGTAGACCAGCCTTGTATATTTCACCCTATGTAATGACAGACATGATAAGTGTGTTATGTAACTACAGACAAGGTAACCGGTCCCAGTGTCTACAGTCACTGACAGAATTACAAACAATGCTGCTGTATGATGACGGGAGATACCTACCCTTAGAGGATAGAGACATCTCGTGGCAGATACTGGGGATCTGTCAGTACGTTGTGGGGGACCTACACGGGGCGTTACAGTCTTATCAACAGTCAATGAGAGAGAAACCATACAACAAAATACAGAATGCCTCAAAATACAGAATTGAACTAGTTTTGAATCAATTAAATCAGTGAAACAGAGCAGCACGAATTACTGAGTTGCCTTCTACTAAATGAATTGCATAATATCTACGTTGACCTATATATCAGGAAATCTATTTTTTGAAAAATCAACTTGATAGTTGTAATAAATTTTTGGATAAATGTCTTGATTCAACAGAAATTTGAGTAACAGAAATGGCAATTTGCTATTTTTTTGTCATGTTAAAAACACAAAATACGCAAGCTTTCTGAATTAAATATAATATATTTTACTCAATTAATATAGTGTGTATATGCACTATCATGAATATTTTAAAAAAAAAATTGTTTTACTTCATTTCTATGTGTATTGTATGATATACCGTATATCGGGTTTTTTTCGCGTGTCACAAAATTTGCGAAAATAGGGAAAATCTATAACATTTTTAATTTGCTTCAGTCATTTTTTGCGATTTAAAAAGTTTCTTATAGAAAATTATGCATGATATAATTTAAAAGAGGTCGAAAATTAGATCATAGCGAAAATTACCCGATACACGGTATGTGTTTCATCTTTACTTGATATACATGTACCGTGTTTTTTTGGGGGTGTTGCTGTAATTTTTGCCCATATATGTTTATTTTATGTATATCTTATAGGTGCAGTAAGGAAATACTTTTCTTTTTTTTTATCCCAGATGTAAACAAGAGGCCCATGTCCATATCGCTCAACTGAGCAACAATAGCCATAATAAAATAACATTTATGGAGTCATATACCAACTATCTGGACATTATAGTATTTTTTATTCAGATATTATTATGATGAACATTGAGTCACTTTTGAACAGGATGATTTCAAAGTCATATCACATAATGAGTATTTCAGTTCTCAAGAAGACCTTCATCAAACTTTAAGCCCCTGGTGGGGCCCAAAAACTGTCTAGGTTCTAAGCAATTGAGAATCAATAATATGTCAAGATGCTCGCATTTTAGTAATACCATGTATTATAACATTTTTCCATGTAATAATTGCTCTTTCCAACATTGTGGTTCCATCAACCCCCCGGGGATCATGATTTGAACAAACTTGAATTTCCCCTACCTGATTTACACAATTTACACCATTTCTAGCCAATTCCTTTTCGAGAAGAAGGTTTTTAAAGATTTTTTTCTATATCTCCCTATGTAAAAAATTGACCCCCCATGGTGGCCCTTCCCTAATCCAAGGGATCTTGGTTTGAACAAACTTGAATTTACACTACTTGAGGATACTTCCATACACATTACAGGTTTTCTGGCGGATTGGTTTTTGAGAAGAAGACTTTTTAAAGATACCAACAAATCTTTAATAATTCTTAATTATCTCTCTTTGAAAGAGAGCGTGGCCCTCCATTTTAACAAACTTGAATCCCCTTAAGATACTTTGTGCAAAGTTTGGTTGAAATCGGCCCAGTGGTTCTAAAGAAGAAGTCGAAAATGTAAAAAATTTACAAACGGACGGACAGACAGACAAACAGACGGACGCCGGACAAAAAATGATCAGAAAAGCTCTCTTAAGCTTTCAGTGAGCGTTTGAAAAAAGTAAAGTCATGGATCCTTGACTAGCTTACATGTACCGCATCAGCGAGATGATGGATGGTAAAGATTGGGTTTATTTCAGGGATATATGTCATATACAAACTTATATAAATAGTTATACATGTAACATGACCTATTCTAACGTGCATTTCTTAAATGAAGTGAAGGTTGTTTGTTCAATTATCTATTCCAACATTGTGTGTGTCGTAATAATATGATTATATTAATAACATAGATCATTCCAATCCACGTACATGAACCTTTTACCGACAGTGTAATTGCCTTTATACCGCATTTTATTGCGACTTCTCTGCACAGGGAATCGTTCTTGGTATTTGTTCACTTTTTTTATATATACTAGTATACAATGGCTCATCATTGTAAAACAATTCTTATATGTGTACAATTATTTCGTATTGTATCATGTTTGGATTTATTGTGCTATTCTTTACAATATTTTGTGATTAAAATACTGTACTTGTAAACTGTGTGTTTTTCTTTCTTTAACATCGATCATGTATGAGCCAACTATAAACAAGATATCTGTGAGCCAATGCTTACTAGTAATACCCCCGCTCTGATGTGAATATACAAAATAAGCCGTCATTTAACAGGAAGTTGACATCCGATTGGTACAAAAATAAGTCCCATCATATGGCATGCCTTAAATAGGTTCGATCCTTAGGTTTTGGGTAGACGTTTTGGGTCACCTCTAGTCTGAAAATTCTGCATCACATATTAATTCTAGTTGTATATTTATATTTTACAATGCCAAATAAACTTTATTGAATAATATTGTTTTAAAAAAAATTACATTTTCACAGAGTTTAGTAAGGGACAATATTTTGTGGCGGAAGGTTTTCAAGAAGGAAGTGAACAATTTTCATAACTCACTAGTTTTAGAGTACTGTTACTTTAGCTTCCTAATTTTCAGCGCAGGCCAAACTTCGAGATAGTTTGTGTATTACGATATATTCATGATGTTCTAAACAACATATAAAAACAATATTTTGATATTTCTATCGATATATTTTGGCACATTTAGCTTATATTTCATAGAAGTTCAGAAAAATTAACTCCAATTTTGACATAAAATTAGCTCATTTCATATCTCAATTTTTTAAAATGTGACCCCTACTTGTTTTACTTTTAAATGAGACATGAAATGTATGTCTATTTGTATGCAAAGTTTGTGTAAGATGACATTACTATATTTTTTTTTTATTTGCGTTATAATTTGGTTACTCCAAAATTTTGTAACATCTGTTGTTGTGTTTATTACTAGTATGTACTGGCCTTTGAAGCCATCAGTAAAGCAAGAATTTTTAAACTATGACTTAGATTTTACTTTTATAGTCACTAGTACATGTGTTCAACTTCATACGGTATTAAAATCATAACAAAATAATAGTTCAAACTATAAATATTTGTTTGATTTCTTCAAATAATCAATTTCCATGTCAAATTTTAGCAAAAATTTCAGGAAAATTATCATTTCTATTTGGAGCCCTATATTTCCAAAAATGGCATGTGACATGGGTCACAAATAAAATAAATAAAAATTTTAGGTCCCCATCTTAATATCAAAGTTGTTTTCGGATGATTGACATTACTATTATTTCAGTTGCCAACCTCCTTAACAGTGTGTTAAAATTTCAAGCATCTGCAATGAATAGTTGCTGGGAAATCTTTGATGAAAATGTGTTAAAAAAAACAAAGTCATCATTTACCAGGAACTTGATGTCCGACTGGTACAAAAATAGACCCCTCTATATAACATGCCTCAACAAAGAGTGTGTTAAAATTTCAAGCACCTGCAATGAATAGTTGCTGAGAAAAATGCGACAGAATTTTTTGTTACAGACAGACAGAAGGACAGACAGACAGACACACAAGGGTTAAACAGTACAACCCCTCTCCTTCGGAGCGGGGGTATAAAAATGATTCTGAACAAAATAGTTTAATTCAATAACAAACATAAGAAACTGAAATGACCCAAAGTTATGTAATGGATTTCTCCTAAGAAATAAAATCTATTCAATCAACACTCTCTAATTTAATTTTTATTTTAACAATCGTTTCTTTTCATCAAGTTAATTATGTACAATCATTGAACACAGACATTTGATGGATATGCGTCTCTGCACATGAAATAACATTATCCCTATGGTTAATAGATTGAGATCCAAATAAGACAACCTGCATGTCAGGACAAAACCATTTGTCTGTTCTAGTTAACAACGCTGAGCCCCTAATGACCTCTTGCCACCCTTAGGCACACTGTATTTCCGGTTTAATGGCTGGGGGAGTTTTCTCCTCCTTTTTCTCAGGGAAACGTCACCACACTGAGACAGTAGCTGGGCACTCAATTTACACAGCTCCTGGTCTGGTACCGGAGGGTTGAATGATTGGTCCAAGATCTCAATGAAATATTCAAAATATATGGTGCCATTATATTAATATGACAAATGTAAAAACACTGTCAATATTTTGGGACAAAGATCATACTGTAAAATGTCTTTTGTTAAGTAAATATAGAGTTTATTTTAGATTGGACATCGCTTACCGTGTCAACTCTACAGAATTTCCGTCGGATCTCGATATCTTTCCTGGCACACAGTGCCCTTCGAAAGTTGCCGATTTTGGCTAGAATGTCCTTTTTGGAGGAAAATGCCGCTGATCTCTGTGTCTGAACTTTCTTGAGAGAATCTTGTAGTTCAAACACCACTGGTTTAGATGGTGTCTCTAAATCTGCAATAATCTTTTAAAATTTACTAATAAGAAAAATATAAAGCTCTCCTTCATCAGATGGAATCCAACATTTGGTTAACTCATTATCAAAAGAATCCCAAATGACTATACAGTAAAACTCGTTTAGTACGAACACGGATATAGCGAAATCTCGGATATAGCGAAGCTTTTTTGAGTCCCCGGTAAAATTCTTAACAAATCTTTGCAAAACTGTACGGTTATAACGAATTCGGATATAACGAATTTACGGATATAGCAAACTGATTTTGAGTCTCGTAGAGGTGAATAATAACGAAATTTAACACTTTTATAATGAGTTTCTTTACAGTTTAAAAAGTTCGCACTACCATTTAACATAATAGTTTGAATGAATTTATTTTCACATAAATTCTTCAATTCACAATCCGATTATTAAATGTATCAAAAGAATCTATTTTCATTCTAATCCTCAATTAGTAAAAATTGTAGACTGATGAAAGAAACATGTAGACAGTGAATTCCCTATAGTTATTATTACGAATTCGTTATACGGATATAACGAATTACGGATATAACAAAGTAAATCCATTGGTCCTTAGGACTTCGCTATAACCGAGTTTTACTGTACTGCTTACCTTTTTCTCTTTGAGCCTCAAGCTCCTGTTGACAAGAACTTTGGATTTTCTGGAACAGCTTCTCCCCAGCAAACTCCTTGGAAACACCAAGCGAGGCAAAGATAGCAGGTGCCCTCAAGCGCTGGAGAGCTGAACCGGTACTGGCCGGTTTGGGTTGTGAAGACTGAGCCAGACTTGTCCAGTCTATGTCCATTATACCTACAATCACACAAAAATTACCATAAATTGGAATTCAAAATAAAAGGGGGAGGGGACCAACAGACAAAAGTTAATGAAAGAATATAATATTAACATTTTTGGGTGGAAAGAAAATTAATTAGGTTCATCGTTTTATTTATCTACATGTATTTCTCTTCGTGATTGACCTTTAAAATGACAATGAAAATGCCTGTCTAATAAATCTATAAAAAAAATCTTTCTTACTAGGTTTCTTTTCCTCTTCCCCAATAACACTGCCCTCTTCACTTGAGATCTCCTCCAGAGACAAATTGTCATCAGAATTTTTCTCCTCATCTGTAACAGATCAGCATAAATCTTTTATTTTTTCTACACATATTGTTCACTTATTGCAAATCAGAGTCCTTAAAATATATTACATTTAAAAGTTTTCAAAGAAGACAACTGATTACCTTGATTCCAAATAAATTATAATTCTTTTCACATCTCATTTTACAGAAAAGGTTTTTCCACTTACTTATATCGTTCATGTCTTCTTCTTTAGGGGTGGAGCCACTGTTCTGCTCTCTGAAGTCTCTCTTTTGCTCCTCTTCTTTTCTCTGTCTACTATAGAGCTCGCTCTTGCTTTACTGTAAATAGACACAAGTCCTGTAATACAAGATCTCTCAAGACAACACATTTTCATTTTTAACTTTTTCAACTTCCCCAATCAGGATATAAGAATGTTTCCTCTTCTTGTCCCTTTCAGTTCTTATAATCTTTTCAATTTCCAATGTTTGTTTTTTGCCTTCCCATGAAAAAGACCTTTTAAACCAGACAGGATTTCACATTTTCTAACGCCCTTGACTGAAGGACCAGTTTTCTCGATCTACTCACCTTGACCTTTCTTTGCTGCTAGGTCGACTAGAGGTTCTGTTGTCTGGTGAGCGGTCACGTCTACTGCGGTCAAACGAGGATCGTCTGCTTCTGTTATCACGGTGACTGCTGCACCCAGTACTGCCTATGCTGCTACGACTCTGACTTCTCTGTCGTCGAGTTTGAAGATGTTCTGGTAAAGCAGATGCCACCTGTATTATAAACAAATATCATATCATTTAATCAAAAGAAAAAAATATTTCTAGGGCAGATATCCATAAAATATAGCATAAAATATAAAACTTGCATTTTTCCAGCAAATTCCCTTAAAGCTAACATGATTTCATAAAAGCATTTGGTCGCCATATTAGTTTCGATCGCTCCTCAACTGCCGCTGGGATATATATACCGGTCAAGAAAGTTATGGTCGGTTGCTTTCCGATCGAGGCATTCAGGTTGCACGGACTTCTTAATGCATGAACTACACATTGTAGTAAAATGTTTGTAAAAAATTATAAAGGAAACTACAATCAATAAAACACAAAATATATTTATTCTTTGAAAGAATTTCCAATGGTTCCGTATTATTTTGCACAGATAGTGCTGCCTTACTTCGCATGCACATCGAACACGCGTGTCGTTCATACAGAGTGCATAATGTCTGCATCTCTTTGAAGACCCCGCCGGCACTACATCCAGCACAGTATATAGATGATGGTAATTCCAAGAAAGTAACAACGTAACATCGTTTCCATTGGTTCCTACAAAAACACTTCATTTCTAAAATCCATGCGGTCATTGATATTGCTCATCTGACACAGTGTGTGGTTTGCGCATGTGCGATGTTACAACATATAAAGGAAATCGTTCTACAATATCGAGGACTTTTAAATATGTGTGCCTGGATTTCAGTCTTTCTTGTTTCATATTTTATTGGATATTCCTTACCAGTGCAGTGGATGTCATGTTATTTGTGTTCAAAACGCGTTCTACAAGTCTTTTCGTCCTTTGTAACGTGATCGGGTGAATAAAATGCCTGAATGCGGTGAAGCATGAATAGTGCTATCGGCCTTATATAGGGCGTGTGTAGCGATGAGCAGAACAACAGAAATCGACAACTAATATGGCGGTAGTCGGAGTTAAAGGGAAATAATGCGTATTTATGAATTCATGTCAGCTTTAAGGTCCAATAGTAAAAATTGTTTTTTTGGACATGAACACCTAAGGAATCAGAATGTTGAAGATATGTCTTTTTTTAAAAAAAATTATTTATATTATAAGAATACATGATTTCAAATTTCTTTACGCACATACGAAAGCAACAAGTAAAAAGAATTAACTTATGTATATCTGTTAAAGATAACTTGCAAAACTGCACAGAAATTTAGAGCCCCAATCCCCTCCCCAGTCTACCATCACTTTCGGCCACCTGCTCTTTCTCTGTGTCGTCTGCTGTTTTGGGGACCTCCTCTGAATCCTCTGACCAATCACTGTGCTTGTTATCTGGCTGGCTGCCCTGAGATAGTCTGCTGACTGGAACAAGAGAAATGGAGGACAGAGAGTAAAAATTGACAGTCATACAATGAAGGATAGTACACGAAGCATGCCAGAGGTATGGTAACACTATGGTATGTATACCTGATTTGCGGTCCTCTTCTTTAGGTTTGTCACTACTTTTTCTGTCATCTACAATTAAGGGTATGTGTAATATATAAGGTAAAACACCCATCGATATGTATATTGTTTAAATAAAATTACCTTCTTTCAAAATAAAAAATAATATGGTTCAAATACTGTGGAATCAATAGATTTTGTGGAGGCTCAACTTTTGTTGAATTCGTGGGTACCTCTCATGCATGTATTAACATCTTCCACAAATTAACAAATTAAGGTTATAAAGTTATATTTCCTTTAGTAGGTATAAGAAAATACACAAAATTATTTCTAAACGAACCTATAAAATTTCAGCAATCCACAAAAATTGGCCCCCACAAATTTTAATGATTCTATAGTAATGAATTATCAGATGAGTTACTAAATTAACAATCTTGTTCTTGTTACCTAAGAGTAATTTTGTCAAGATATTTATCTTCTTTATCCGTTTTTCATTTGTTTTCTTTGTCTTGATCTCGCTGATCCCCTCTGACCTCAGGTGACATTGAACTTTTGGAATTTTTAATAACAAATTTATATGAATATCAAATAACAAGAATTCAGTTAGTATAAATGTAAAAAATTTAAGAATTGGAAGGTTATATTTCAATCATCATTTCAATGAGTTCAAGGGCATTGTTTATGTAGAGTGTGCGCTAGATAAGGCTAAGGGGAAAGAACATATGGTCTGGACAATTTTTTTTAAAGAGGTCTTATCTAAACAACCTGTGGCTAAAGGCAGTCTGTGGATGATGCATGAGTCAGATTTGGCAAAGAAGTTGGGTGGGGGAATGTATGGTCGGGACAAGGATTTTACCTATAAGTCTCTAACGACCTTAACCTTAAACCAAGAAACTTGGTTGAAGGTAATTGCACACCTTGCACCAAAGGCACTCTGTTGGTTACGATAAGCCCGAATTGCCAATGGGAAGAGGACAAATTTTCTGGTCAAGTGATGTAATAAACATATTCACTATAGAACTGTCAATGATTGGTGCTCTAGTGAGTTAAATTTGTGTCTTGGTTCTTACGCTAAAGGCGTGTCTCTCCCAGTCCCGTGACCTTGATTTCTGCTCCTCTTCCCCCTTAGTTGACAGCTTCTCTATAGGAGCCACTGCACTGGACTTACTTCTACAACAAAAGCCAAAGGTTAATTATTCTGTACTCAATTATCTAATAAAAAATATGCATAAAGGGAAAAAGATGAGTATAGAGTAAAATCAAAGCTGTCTTCTACCTGTAAGAAACAGCCGGTGACACCTCTCTCTTGCTTCGATGGGATTCTGCTGGTGACAATTCCCTGCTCCTTTTAGTAGAAGGGTGGGGGATATGTCCCTAGCCTTCTTCGTTGATGGGGTTGGGGATATATCCCTGGCCTTTTTTGTGGAGGGGGTGGGGGATATGTCCCTGACCCTCTTTGTAGAGGGGGTGGGGGATAGGTCAGCTTCCCTTCTGGGTGCAGGTGACACTGATCGGTTTTTATCATCATGCCCTCGTTTTCTGTAAGAGATCAATGCTTATGTTATATAGGACTTATTATCTTTGTTAATGATATTTAGACTCATACTGTAAACAGGGAAATATTTGCCCACGTTTTATTTTCTATCCTTTCTTTCTTGTTTTAAGACTGGGCAAATTCCAATGTCTCACCTGTATACAGTATGTTGGTACCATTGATATTTATGTACTGAACAGATATATACCGTATATCAGGTTTTTTCGCGTGTATCCAATTTCCGCTTTGTTCGCGATGATTGCCGAATCGTGGAAAATAAATTTGCGTAAATTTGATACAAAGTTTTGTACTTGTAAATTAACAGAATTCTCTCTTTCCTTATAAAGTAAACAGAAAAGTTACAGTTAGTTTAGTTAGAGGTATATATTACAGGATCGAAGGACAAGCGCCAGATAACAGGTATGTAAGCCTCGTTGTTTATTTAATAATCCAATGACAAGCTAATTAAAAAGGTAACTTTCCTTGCATAAACCCATGTCTAATTATATCTGAGCTACTGGTATATGTAACGGTACATGATCTATTGATCTGTGACTGCGTCTCTAAAAATATTATCGGTAATTATTTCACAATAAGAAATACATGTAAATGGGTTTTTTTTGGTCCGAATATTTCATTATTAAGAGTAACAATTTAGATACTCTTTTACTTACTTACTTCACAAGTTTAAACAATCGTGAATTATATTTTCACTATGACTTTGAAATAGTGAAAATTTGATTCGCGTAAATTTTACATACCGTTCTAGGTTCTGAGTCGCGGAAAAACATGACGCGGAAAAAAACATGATATACCGTATTTCAACAAAAGTTTCAGAAAAATTTACGAAGCAGTTTCAGAGCCATTATCTAATTTTCTTTCAAGGTTATTTTAAGCTTTGTCCAATGGTACAAGTGACATCTAAGAGGGTGTTCAAGTCCTGTGGTTCTACCTGCTCTCCTTTCTGGGCTCCACTTTCTCTTTCTTGTCTTTATGTTCCTCTACTTTTTCTTCTTCTTTGGATTTTTCCTTGTGAGACTTTTTTACTTTCTTGTCTTTTTTCTTTGTCTGATTGAAGGAAAAATTAATTCCCTGAAATGCAGAATATGCTTGTGTTTTACAATTGTGTTTTTACAATTGAGAAATGCTTTTCAAAGAGATTACTAGACATCACTGAGATGGACTGAAACTGTTCTAAAGGACCCTTGTTTATTAAAAGACAATACGATAAAAAGTCTTTAAAAGGACATTGCTTTTACCTTAACTTCTGACTTTCAGTTAATGGCACATCCTATATCCAATAAGCAATCCATAGAAAAAGTGTAGGGGCGATAGGGTTGTTGAAAGGAAAAATATGGTCTGGACAATGATTCAATTGAGTGATCAGCTATGACCTTCAAATTTGACATAGCAACTTGGTTCAAAATGACATTTTCGACACACATTATTAAATCCATAAGTGGGACCCTTATTAGTAATGTTATACTTTCATATAAACTAGCTAAATCTGACTGAATGAGACATTTATTAATAAAATATGTTCTTCTGAATGACTAGACCATGCTATCCCAAGTAATACAAAATAGCAACAGGCAACACTCCATGGTTATGGCGGACATTTTCAAAATATATCACGGTGCTATATTTATCTATGCATGTACCATGTTTTTATCTATGACTGATTTTCTGTAAAAAGATATGACTTGCTGGTGTAGGATCGCCTTTATCTCGAGATGTCCTGTCTCGCCCTTGACTGGACCTCTCCTCCTTCTCGGTATCTCTCTTCCCCCTGTCCTCCACTTCTCCTTTCCCCTTAGTCGACAGCTTCTCTACAGTGCTTTGCTGAACTTACTTCTACAAAAAGCCAAAGGTTGACAATTCTGATCTGAATTACACAATGAAAACAATTGACCCATGGGTCACATATCTCACCTGTAAACGAAAGGGTAAAATAAATCCGCGTGATCTAAAATTAAATGACAATAACATTCGCAAGGGTGTATAGGTGCCACTGCTTCCTCTTGAACGAACTTACTTTCACAACAAAATCCAAATGCTGACTTTTCTGAACTCAATTACCTTAAAAAGAATGTATAAAGTTATTGCTGAAGAAAAATCTGGTTTGACAGGGAAGCAGATAAAACGTTCGTTTCTAATCTCCCTTTTATCTCAAAAATCTCGAAAAATTTGTTGCAAACCGCATTGACCAATATTTGGACAAAATTCTGTTCAGAGATTATTTGCAACATTCTACGTAGACAGGACTTCTCCAGGTTAATCATGACAGCATGGAGGCTCTGAATAATCAATCGTGTCTTTAATGATAATCCTTGATCTTTCCATTTGAAAATCTGCTGTTTCTAACGGAGGTCTATCTATATCAAAATCTTGCTTGTAATTGATTTTAAACTTTAATAAAGAGTCCCTGCAACAAAGTCATGTTGATTTTTTGTCAGAATTTAAATTGAATGTTGTTAAATTTGTTAACTGTTTCGCTGGAAAAGTCAGCTCACTTTATCATATACACCAAAGTTATCCAAATAGGAAAATAATAATTCTGTTGGTCTGGATGAGCTTGATCCAGATGCCACCATACCATCTAATCTGAATAAGAATCCAAGTAAAGAAAAGGAGAGTGGGAAATACACATTAAGTAAGCGACAACTAGGCTACTGAAGTATTTACTATCTGACATACATGTACAGTTGTTATCAATTAAGAATTATTATCAGCTTCATACAGTTTGTTATGTGTATCTCAATATGTCGACATTATTGCTGTGAATTATCAAAAAACTCATGTGACGCTTTTGGGCGTAACTATTCAACATGGTTGACTTCAAATGACTTCAAATCGTTTTCGCATGATAATTATTTGTTTTTCAAATGTACTGTAAATAAAACAAACTAAATAAAAATAGACTTTTGGAAAAAGGTCATGAAGGCTACAAGTGAGTTGAACAGAGTATTCCTGATAGTGTATATCCAAAACGTAAGGCATTATTAGTTCACGACTTCATTGTTTAAGGTTCTCCAATTCTCAATCTCAAAGTATTTTTTTCATCATAAAAATGTTATTTATCCTTCAAACTTTATAAATGAAATAAAGTAAAAAGAAATTTTTTGATGGTATCCATGCATTTTACGAAGATATTGCAATGTTGGCCACAATGAATATAATGGAATAAGTTGAGATCAAATTAGAAAAAAAGTTGTACCGTTGCATCGGTGGCTCGAACCCTTTTACCCCAATGTAGTAGGTCTCCGTGGAGCCAATAAGCCAAGCAGTTCGTTGAACAGCTCGAGGTAATATTAAAACATCAAGACTAAATTTATATAAAAGGCAGATTTATGGTACGAATAAAATAATTCCGGATATTTTAGAGTTATCGAACGTTGCTGAAGATCGGTAATCGTTAAAGTATCTTTAGAGTTTACAGTTACTCTCTCACAGGTTTGTGAATTTTTTTTACTAAATACATATAGAAATGACTGGTCATGGCCAGTTTAAGACAATATATTTACATCTACTGAGTATGATTCCTTCTATTTCTTCCGGAACTTTTAGTTAATTCATAGCTCTATAAAAACTCACAAGACTGAAATATACACGCCCCGTTTATCGATTGGTCGAAACCTACACCGACCTAATAAAAATCACGGACTGCACGAAATCAGACTTAAATTCCCATAGGGGACGATTTGGCTGTTTCTTTTAGCTAACGTACTGATGTACATTAATAGAAATAGAGAATTTTACTTACTTTTTACAATCAATTTATGAATTTGTTAAATGAGATGTAAATATAAACAGTAAAATGCTTTCTTTGATGATTAATGAGGGTTATGTAGGTTGCTATCATTGCAGAAAAAAATGACATAACCCGCTTACGCGGGATATGTCATTATTTCTGCAATGTCCCCACCTTTATATCCAGCAAAAATCACCAAAGAAAGCATTTTATTGTTTAACCATTTCGCTGCTACTTCAAAAAAGACGTTATAAGTGTCAGTGCCAACGATGACGTCAGTTGATATTTTGACGTAACAATTAAAAGAAATTAGTGTTTCGATATTTCTTTTTCTTAGCGTCGCTAAATAAAAATGAAATTAGACAAGTATATCGCTTTAAAAGCACATTGTCAATCTAACTGAATTAAGGACCTAAATTTTCCAAGACATTACAAATCATTTTAAAATAAATATTTTAATTGATTTTTACACTGCCAATCTAAAGCACACGTTTTTGATTGAATTATTTGGAAGAATTTTGTAAGAGACTTTTGTGTATACTGATGTGGTTGATTGTCGAAATCTTAATTTTAAAGCTGACCACCGATCGTAAATAGGCACCGTCACCCAAGTAGCTGGTACATAAACCCTTGGATTTCGTTACACACGATTGCATACCTGAAACTCGTGGCCGTTGTGTAGTATTCCTTTCGTGGTCTTTGGATTTTATTCATTTAATTCTTATTTCATGTGCAAATTCTGTTTGTAAATTATATTTTGACCAGTTTATATGATGTTAGTATTCTTTTAGCTTAAAAACCGTGCGTAAAATTTGATAATTTCATCGCGACTTAGTAGCACGGCGGAGCACGATGTACGTCCCCACAGGTGAGACCTCTACAGCAAAATACCAAAATACTTTAAACTGCTAAGAGGTCTGCAGCTTATATAAGGGTTGTAGTGATAACGGAACGGAAAGAGAAATATGGCGGACAGTGCCTATTTTCGAACGGTGTTAAGGTTTAGGGAAAAAAACTGGAATGTTTTCTAAGAGCAACCATAATACAAATATTTTCGTATGCAATAATCTTTAATTCAACAATAAAACTTATACATGTATGATAATATATGAAACAATTTATTTTATGCAAGGACCATATGAATTGATATGATTAGGCAGCATACGAAATAATTGTTTCCTACATGGGCGACCAGGAAGAAAAATCGGTCGATCAAAAAACTTCAATTTTTAAAATAAAAAAAACAAGCATTCTGAGAGTATTGCATAAGAAATGCACTCAATTCTAAAACGACGTCGTTTTATGTGTTAAATCTGCAGTTTTTCATTATAAAGCTACGCAGCAAGTTTCATATCAATTCACTAAACCACAACTAAAATAAGTCTGGGAAACCGAAGTTCGGACGGATTGGCTGATGTACAGCGGTAAAAACTAGAGTCTCCTCCGGTTTCCTCAGTAAGGGACTAAAAAGATAATAATCTTCCTTAATTTTGTTTTCCGTTTGAAGGTAAATACATGTAAAGCTTGAGTATTATTCTGCACGTACTTAACTGGTCTTTGATTAATTGTTTGCAATTTCAAAAATGTTTTAGCTTAATTCATCTATTTTGCAGGATTGGTGAATCTGTGGTAAGTGATGTCTGGTTCTCTGGGAAATTGTATTGACAGACCGGACGGCTGTAGAATTATAAGTGCATTATATCTCCTATACAAAATAGAAGGATGCAATTGCTTGCGCACAAAAACGCTCTTATTATGGACATTTTTGATGACAGTTGAAAGATATTGTAATTCGTGACAACCTGTGAACATATTTGATGCCAAACTCTTTAAAACATTTTACATGAGTCAGAAATTCATAATCTTAACAACATAATCAAGCTGTAAATATTTTTTTAAAATCCAAAACTAATCTACAAAAAGATTTCGGACAAAAATTATTGAGCTTCATATTTGGACATAACTAGTTCTCAAATCAGTCAAGCTGATGTTTGGGGGTGCTACAGATGTACACCTATGGCAAACGGTAAAAAATGCTCAAAACTTATTTTTTCGTTATTTTGCCTACTGTCAAGTTGTCATGTTGTAAATTTTGAATTTACTGGGTGGGGGTAAATACAAAATTTACAATATGACAACTAGTTGTTGTTGTTAACTTTGTATTTACACCCACCCAGTAAATTCAAAATTTACAACAAGGCATTGTTTTATGTGGGTTTATTTTTCTCAATTTTCAAATCTGCTGGGTGATGTGATTTTATTATAATAACGCAATTGTATCCATACATACATAATAATTATGTTGATTACCGGGTATTCAGTCAAAGGACACAATGGAACTTTGAGGAAGAGGCAATGGTCTATTTGTAAACAGAGAGAGAGAGAGAGAGAGAGAGAGAGAGAGAGAGAGAGAGATATGCCAGTAATTGTAAACTGCTAAAAAAAATTGGGGGGTTTTCTGCATCACAAAATATTACGGATATAAACAGTGAATAAAAACTATAGTTGCATTTAGCTGCAATTATTTTCAGCTTTAATCATCATCAAATTATTTCACATTAAAGCTCCGAATATCATCATAATACCTATTCAAATGTTTTAAGAACTTAGGATAATTAGTGCATTAATAACTATCTGGGGACAGTTTACACTTTTTTATAAACCGATTCGCGGTTTATAAAGCGTAAACTGTCCCAAATTATGTTACATCGTATAACATAGGTAGAAATTAAGTTTATTCCTTAAATAAACAAAATTGTTAACCAAGACTGTTTTATGAAAAAAAAAGTTATTTAGAGTTTTCTTAATAGTGTTTATCAATTTTAGACATAATCAGTTCGATCAAGGCTTTATATGATTTTTTTCGCAGTTTAAAGCCATTGTCTCACTGACAGGTGAATGGGATTTACAGCTACACAGATGTACATATATTACAGCTAGGAAATATCTATTCATAAACAAAGTAATGCATTCATAGAACATATCTGTTTAGATCACCAGAGACTGACATAGTTAAACTAACAGCCAATGATCAGATAGCTCTATTTTGGTAATTTAATCCAAGATCTTTAATTAGTAGCTGATTTGATTAAATGATTTCATTTTAATGGAAATTTGTATGAAATATAAATCTGTGAGTTACGAGACGTCATCACAATTTTATGATTACCTAACATTATCAAATGTTATTTAGTGTATTATTTAATTATTGCATTACTATTTACGTCCACTGAGTAACAGTAAAACATATCATGTGTACATATTTTATTGTTTTAATGAAAACCATCTAAAGCGAAAGTAGACTTCCAGGATAGTGTTTCCATATCACTAAATTGAGAGAAAAAATTTTCAGTTACAGGTATACGATTTGTAAACATGAACGAAAGATAATGTCTTTGTCTTAATTGATATCTGACAAAATGAAAAAAAGTGTGTTTGTTATTTGGTTAACATCAGTTAAAAACTAAATCAACCTAAATAGTCATTGTCATAGAGAATTGGATATTACAAATAAGACATAATTTGAGAAAGTGTAGTACACGGAATGTCTGACAATTGCCGTGTGTCTGATGCCCTGTACGTGGGTCTGTGTAGTTGTATAGGGACACCGACAGACGTGACCGTCAGGAGGGAGGTAATGGACATGGTGTAGATGTATAATGATGAAGAGTGGTAGTTATAGGGAAGGTTTTAGGTTGAAACTTCTGACATGGACGCGATGTTCTGGTTTACCAATCATAAAGTAATAGCTGGCGTATCATAATCCAGTGTCTATGATCTATCAAAACATACTATTATTCTCATGGAGTACACTGATACACCACTAGGGTTTGTCAGACTACAGCGTCTGACGGCAACACGAGATAGAAACATTTAATCGTCAATTTTTTCATTTAGTAACGGTATGTACGTATCAAGTATAAGGTGGAGACAAATCATACTGACAAGGGTAAGAAAAAATAATTATCTCACGAATATAAAAACTCGTGGTCCTTGTACAAACGGATTCATTGGTAAAATAGAAAATAACTACGCTCTTTGTTTTCATTTTCCCTACTGGTCACGGTTAACCTGTTATTGGAAGAAAAGATGTACCCTACATAACTGCCTGTCGGAATTAAAATGACAGCCGATGAAAATGAAAATGAACTTGATTGGAAATTATAGAACAAAAACTGATCTTTTCCATGAATCATACCCAATTTTTGTGCTATAGCCTTTTAAAAATATTTTTAAAGGAAGTCGTCAGTCGCGACATAGAAGAACCATTCCTGTGTTCATATTTTGTGAAAACGACGATGTTCTGACTGATACAAATAGGACATAGTTCATGGTATCCAAATAACTTACTGGCTTGTTTCTGAAAATGCTACAAATATCTTTTGCACAGCGTTCATCGAGGTGTGCTTCCTAATTTTTTTATCCCACAGAACAACGTTTGTCAGCAAGTTATTCACAGTTAAGGGTGTAGGCGCACGAGATTGTCTATTTGAGCAACTGAACGGATATTATGAAATTGGCGTGACCTGCTTGCTACAAAGTCCGACGGTCAGAGCAATGATTGAACCAGTTATATGTAACAGTCTTGTCAGAATAGAACCACCTTTGGGCCATGTAAGGAGTACTGCTGATAAAGATGTTCGTGTTAAATGGGAAATTGATAGAATAGGTTTTTCAAAAAAGCCATATGGAAAAATTTTCAAATTCTGAGGTTTATAATAATTTTGTCGAATCAATCACTTACACAATATGAGAAATTAACATTACAGCAATGTACGGCAGATATGTTAGGAGAACAACATTTATAATAAATAATATCATATTATCATATATCAATAGTTCAGAAAATTGTACAAATGAGGCAAAATACATATCAGACAGACTTAATGGTAACTTATTGAAGCTGGCGGGTAGAGTGGGTGATGTGTCTCGTATGTTGTATCTTGCTTTGTATTACTACAGAACTTGTAGATATAGACAGGCATGTTACAGCCGTGGTTGAATCAAGACTCACACAGCCCTATATCATGTATAACACGGTAGACACAGAAAGATACAATGAAAGTTTGGCTGGTTGGTCTCTGTCTAAACGTATGAAGAAGGCTTGGGTATACGATGTACTTCTTCATAATGAATTAGAACAAATATTAAGCAAAAAAAGGTATATCAAACCTGTTTCTTAAAGAAAACGATACACCAGTCTTGTATATTTCACCCTATGTATTGACAGACATTTTAAGTGTGTTATGTACCTACAGACTAGGTAACCGGACCCAGTGTCTACAGTCACTGACATACCTACAGCCACTGCTGCTCTATGATGACGGGAGATACGTACCTTTATATAACAGGGACATCTCGTGGCAGATACTGGGGATCTGTCAGCATGTTGTTGGGGACCCACACGGGTCGTTACAGTCTTGTCAACAGTCACTGAGATAGAGACCATACCACAAAATACAGGATGCCACAGAATACAGAATGGCACTAGTTTTGAATCAATTATATCAGTGAAAAAGAATGGGGCGAAATATTGAGTTGCATTCATTATGGTAAATCATGAATTGCATAATAACATGTTAATTTACATATCAGGAAATATATTTTTGATTCATTAACTTGTTAGTTGTTACCAATTTTCCGGGTTTATGTCTTGATTCAACAGTAAGTTGGTACGACTTGACTGTAAATGAAATTAGAGTAACGGAAAAGGCAATTTGCTTTTTGTTTTTATATGTTAAAAACACAGGTGGTCGAGGACGGGACCGAACATCCACCTCCTCTACACCCCAATTATCTAGAACCCCGGGACTCATTTTTCATTAAATTATCTTTTAAGACATATTTATAAACTAATGTGTACATTAATTGCACACTTAAAACAAACTTTTTGGGAAAAAAGTCATATCCTTAATATACATAATACCACACCTTGTTGTATTCTATATAGTGGGAGTAGGATTTTTTCAAAATGGTTGTTTTTGGTAACGGATCGAATAATATCGGGACTTTTTTACACAAGGAAACATTCGAGGTTTTTGTTCACTTTTTAAAACATTAATTTTCTAATGTATTAGTATGCAATGGCTCATTATTGTACACTTAAATGCTTATTTGAAAGATGTGGTCTCATAACTGCAACGGTATGTGCATACAAATTGAATAACGCGCGCTAGCAATTTAATTGGGGAAAGAATGTGAATGTAAATGTAAAGTGAATGTAGATATGTATTCTTATATGTGTACACTGAATTAATTTTGTATCATGCTTGTATTTATGTATAGTTCATTACAATATTTTGTGATTAAAATACTTAAATTTATAAACTGTGTGTTTTTCTTTCTTTTACTCATGTACTAGGCAACAATTGAAAAATAATTCTGAACAAAATAGTTGAATTCAATAACAAACATAAGATCTAGAACTGAAATGACCCAAAATTATGTAATGGATTTCTCGTATGAAATAAAATCTATTCAATCAACACTCTCTAATTTGATTTAATATCTTAATACTTGTTCCTTTTCATCATGTTAATTTGGTACAATCATTGCACACAAACATTTGATGGATATTCGTCTCTGCACATAGAATTACATTGTGCCTATTGGTAATGGATTGAGATCCAAATAAGACAAAACGCATGTCATGATAAAACCATTTGTCTGTTCTGGTTTACAACACTGGACACCTCATGACCTCTTGCCACCCTTAGTCACACTGTATTTCGGGTTTAATGGCTGGAGCATTTGTCTCCTCCTTCTTCACAGAGAAAACGTCACCGCACTGAGACAGTAGCTGGGCACTCAGTTTACACTGCTCTTGGTCTGGTACCGAAGGGTTGATGCATTGGTCCTTCTAAACGAAATAATCTTAGGTTGTGGCGTATTTTTTTTAATGTTACACAATAAAAATATAGAGTTTATTTAAGACTGAACATCGCTTACCGTGTAAAGTTTCCGTCGGATCTCAATATCTTTCCTGGCACACAGTGCCCTTCGAGAATTGCCGATTTATGCCAGGATGTCCTGTTTTGGAGGAAAATGCTGTTGATCTCCCTATCTGGATTTTTTTTATTCATACACCACTGGTTTTGATGATGTCTCTAAATCTGCATCATTTTTTAGAAAAAAATTATTAGAAAGTAAAACATGAAGCTCTTTTTTATCAGATGCAATCCTACATTTAGCTACCTCAACAAAAATGAACTTCACAATGACTATACTGCTTACCCTTTTCTCTCTGAGCCTCATGCTCCTGTTGACAACAACTCTGGACTTTCTGGAACAGTTTCTTTCCAGCAATTTCACTCCTTTGTAAACACCAAGCAAGGCAAAGAAAACAGGTGCTCTAAAGCGCTGGAGAGCTGAACCGGTATTGGCCGGTTTGGGTTGTGAAGACTTGACCAGTCTATGTCCACTATGTGCATTACACCTACAATCACACAGAATTTACCTTGAAATGAAATTTAGAATAAAAGGCGGAGGGACGAACAGAAAAAAATAATAGAATATAATATTAACTTTAAAAATTTTGGGGTAGAAAAAATTAATTAGATTCACAGTTTAGTTCATCTACATATATTTCTCTTTGAACTTGTACTTGGCAATGAAAAATGCCTATAAAATAAATTAAAAAAAAATTTTCTGGATTTCTTTTGGTCTTCCCCGAAAACACTGCTGTTTTCACTTGAAATCTCCTCCAGATACAATTTGTCATCAAAATTCGCCTCCTTATCTGTAGGAGATGATCATATCTTTTTTCTACTTATATTGTTCTATATATTACAATTAAACTTTTCAAAGAAGACAACTGTTAAACCTGACTGGGAAAAAAGTCCTTACGATCCGATTTTTAATAGAACACCATTTTAAATCTTTCCACGCATATTTTTTTTATTATTTTCAAATCAGAGCCCAAGAAATGTATCATAATTATAAGTTTTCAGTAAAGACAATTCATATTATTTTTAACCAATTCGTAGGTTTTACAGAAAAGAGTTTTCCCAACTCAATCTATATTGTTTTTGTTCTGTAATTTCTGTACGACTAAGACAGTTGCTCTGGTGAGCTTCCACGTCTGCTGCGGTCCAACCCCCCCCCCCCCCTTGAGCTTTTTTACACCAATATCGTGTTTAATGATTTCAGCATAAAAGGTAAGCCATGTATCACAACCATATTTAATACTGATAAACATGCTAAAATATCGAAATATAAGTAATTAATGTTAACAAAATGAGAGGAGACTGCAATTTTGACAAGTCGGATGTTTAAACGACAAGGAACATATATCAGTAATCAAGCAGAAAATATAAATACAGTAAAACACGCTTAGAACGAAGTCCCAGGGACGGGCAATTTTACTTCGTTATAAGCGTAATTCGTTATATCCGTCAAGTTTACAACATGTAATAAAGTCAAGGGGGAATGAAATTCACTTCGCTCTAAGCGTCAATTCATTTTAAGCGTGTTCGCTATAACCGTGTTTTACTGTAGTTGCTTTATTTTTATTAAACGTTTCTCTGTTTTGTATTCTTATTAAATACACAAGTAAATTTATTCATAAAAACATCAAAACAGTGCCAGTGGAAACAGGGTAGAAAGTATGGCGAAAAAAAGTAGCAATCTATTCATACCTTTAACAAAGAAGCAATGAAATCTGGAATATATCTTTAACATTTTCGGATTTTTATCACAAATGATAGGATTTTTTTTATTTGATTAAATTTACATGAACGATGGCAATGGGAAAAAATTCTGACTTTTGGAATTCTCTATCCAAATTGAAAGACAAGTATTGAACATTAAAGAGAATCATATGCATGCAGTATTTAACATGTTATACTCCTTATCCCACAATTAATCGTAGATTTGCGGCCCATTGTTTATCTTTACTGAGATTGACATCTTAACCCCCCCCCCATAAAAAAACATGAACATCCTTTACCCTTTTAACACCAGTGTTGTAAGTGGGTAAACAAGTATCTTCTTTTGTTTTTTGTGCTGCCCCTTTCCATGTGGTCAGGGTAGAACTCCTCCCTCAGATCCTGGCGTTCTCATTGTGTCCCAACCTCCCGGAAAAATTATGGCGATTCGTATCTCGCACTTGAATATGATGTATTTAATAAACATTTCGAATATTTGATACCAATAATATGATTTCCTGTTTTCAAAAAACTATATTTTCTTTATTCTAAATCAAGAAATCTCAAACTATTGATATCAAGCAATCTTGTTTCATTTCTGAAAAAAAACTTCAAAAGTACGTAAACGGCGGAAAATATGATTTCACTTTTTTGCAACACTTTTTAACAGCACTATAGATTTGTAGTTTATGACTGATTAAATTAATATCATAAAATTCAAAATTTGTGTTAAGTATAAAAATTCTTTGTGTTATATGTATATCATTAATATTGTTAAATTACATTTCAGTTTACAAGTAAGGTGTTGTTATTTTCGTCTAAAAATTTAAATTTAAATTTCTGTAATAAAAGATATGCCATTGTATTAATATAAAACTAGGATATTAATACAGTTCTATATTGGGAAGCCTTTTTTACAGACACAATTACCGTTGATAACTTTGTATGAGAACATCATTAGCTATTTGTGGAAGAAGTACACCTGTCGTACATGTATTCCAAAAAAAAAAAAAGATTACAAGAATCGGGTAAATTATCATTCAGAGAAACTAGAAACACTATCAATTCAAGAGAAATGTTATTGGTGCCAAGATTCTTCCAAGGATCTTAAAATCAAGACTGAAAGCAAGGCTGGAAAAGATGGGCACGGATTTAAAAATTATTGGAATTATTGTGGACTCAGGAAATGAAGTTAGACAGAAAGGACATGTATTTACTGAAGATTCCTGTAAGAAAGATTAAGTTGTGAAGAATAATGCAAATACACAGCAGGGAAACTCAATGTGCAAAATATCAAATAAAAAAAGTGATGGGATATTTATAGATAGCTGGGAAGAAAGCAAAAACCAGGGTAATTTAGTCAATGTGGATCAAAGTAAAAATTTTTGAAAAGGGCTCTACAGGTTTGACAAAAGAAAAGAAAGACTCAGAATATCATTAATAAGATAGAGATGAACATTGGGTGGATGAATCAGTTTTGACTTTGTGTAACCATTAATTGCATCGATATGCAATGCGTACAAGAAAGATTATTGAAGTTTTGGTCAGGTTTGGATTTAGTTACCACGAAGTTGTCTTGGCAGATCCAAAATTGTCTCGTATAAAGCACAATGATAAACTTGTGGAAGTGTTAATAGAAAAATTTGAAACAACAAATCTGAAATATGATGAAATCTGTTCAGAGGTAGAAAAACGAGTAAAATCTCATGTTTCTAGTGCCCAGATTGCTAAACTTTTTCATATTTACCGCAAATATGTGGTAGAGCAAAGCACAGTGGATAAAAAGTTATCTGGAAATGAGGAAAACCTCTTGAAAAACTAGATTTTTCTGACAGAGGCAAAGTTCAATCCTTGTGAAATTCTTGCTTTCTTTGTGATTTTGAACTTTAGTCATGATTCCTTGCAACAAAGCTTTTTTGATGCATCGAAGAATTCGATTTGAATGTTATTAAAAAAGGAGGTACAGTTTCCTTCAATATTTGCCCTAAAACTCAAAAGTTCTTTAAATCTCATAAAAATACACATATGCCGTCTTGAACATGAGTGAATATAAAGTATCAAGTTATACACTTTTATCTTGTTGCAAACAATAATTATGACTTCAACACTTTGGAATATTTCTAAGAGATGGTCAAAAATGATGACAAATGGCACATTTTCTACTAGTTTTTTGAAGTAGAAAATGTGTCCGCAGCCGTCGCCCACAACGAAATTAATATATTTCATGTGATATCACATGATAAAGTTATGATGTGAGTTTCATCGTGGGCGACATATCGTCAGAAATTGATTCTAATGTTGTTAAATTTGTTAATTGTCCTGCTGGTAGAGTGAGCTTACTTTATCATGTGTATCTTAAGTTATCCAAACAGGAAAGTGAGAATCCCATTGTTCTGGATGAACTTGATCCAGATGACACCATTACATCTAATCTGGATAGGATTCCAAACACAGAAAAGGAGAGTGGGAAATACTGGTGAAATGTCAGTGGGGTGATACAACGTACATTTAGAGGCCCATGCTTGTTTCTATTGTTTATCGTTTCACTTTTGCAAATGTCATAATATAGATTTAAAGCGTGAGGTTAGAGTCGGAGGAATCTGACAACCTTAAGGCTTTCATATTTCCGTTGGAAACGCATGCATATGGTCCACGTGTTGCATTTTTTTTAAAGAACAGCAGCTTGTTTCTTAAATAAAGATCCCACTAATTTGATGCTTAGATTTGCTTGAAAACATTTTAAGTCTTTTATATTAACTGTTCAATAATAGCAGAAACGACGTTCTTTCACCCAACACCCACCTTCTCTTTTCCAGCTTCTTTTCTCCTCTCTTTTTCGCCCATGTACAACTCCTTTCTCTCAAGATATTTAGATACAAAAATTTTGAAAATCGGTAAATCACATCTGTAACGTTTAAGCAAAGATTTTCCCCATTTCTCATACAAATCATTCACATTATCTTTCAAAGGATATTTCCTATAGTTTCTATGTATTTAACATGAATCTACACGGACCATATTTTTATTACATGAATAATTTTGAAACGTCTTCATACTTAAAAAAAAATTATATATGAAAACCTACTAAATATTTGCTTGAAAAGGAAATTTCTATATAGGAATGCTGTCCCAATTTTTTTCAGACAAAACATTAAACTTTTAATATATTAACTGCAGTGGCATTATACAAGTACGTTTGATTCCATGACACTTCGTTAAACAACCGTCCAAAAATCAAAATCAATTCATTTTTTGAGAAAGAAAAAAATGAGTAAGAAAGTTTTGCCAAGTAGCGCAATGTTCGACGTCGAAATTTAAGAAATTGTCTTGAAACATGGTATAATTCTCCTTGAACATGTACCCTAAATGCACATTTGCTATGCATTTCTAGTTTTCATTTTTGTTAAATATTACCAAGAACAACAATCTGCTGACTCCAATCATGCTCTGTATTACTTTGTGTCTAACGTCTTTCTTCCTTAAATGTGTTGTTCAGCATGTTGTCGTCAATTTCTATCGGTTTGGGTTTTTCTCCACATGATATTATCATATTCGTCCGAATATTTTCGATGTTTTCTTGTCTATTTATCCACAAAATGCATTTATAAGCAATTGTGTAAATTTTAATAACTTTAAAATCGGCTTAGGATTTGTTTGAAAGTTTTTACAAAATATTATTTCGTTTTAGGTTCGCCGTCTCAAACGCTGACGTCGCCATTTCATAACAAGTCTTCAATAATAGAATCAAAAAAACATTTAAAACTATTATTTATCTGAATTTTTTATTCAAAGTTACTTTTCCTCGCAATTTTCATTCTTTCTATTGATTTTAATTTTTCTTGTTTGACATTTCGTCGCATGTCAAATTGATAGTTTAGTTTGTTTTCATTTTATCCATTTAATCTCATACAATATTTGAAATCAAAACATAATAATTATTTAAATGCAAAATCCTTGAAACCTTTTTGTACCAAGTTTCATCTTCCGTAACTGAATAACGCTAATTTCCTCCGCAAATTTGGGACAACCCTCGTATCCCTTTAGTTCTGCTCTTGCAATCTCGAGTTCTATCTGATGCTAATAAAAGATGTCATCATTAACCTGAACAATTTTCATAACTAACTTGTTTTTATATTTTTTTTGTAGAAATTGCAGCACCTTTTTTCTTCAGAAGAATTTCAATGATATTTTCTGTAATTTCTATTATGAACATCAACCATCTAATAGGATAGGTTCAGACCTCTTGGGTCACGATTTAAATGCACTTAAGCCTGTATCTTCGTGGATAGGAAGCTTAGATAAAATTGTTGACTGCAGATTATTTAGTTCTTGAGAAAATCTTTTCTGTGCAATAGTCTTGCTTTCATCTTTTTTTATGTAGTCGCAAGACAATTTGTGCTTAGATAGTGGAAGATTAAAAATAAAATATAATATGTCTTATAAGTGTTCTAAAACAAATAAAAATAACAGTTTACAATTTATTTTTCTTTAATGAAATGAATAGTTTGCAAAATTCACACAAAATCGGATGCAATGCAGAATGAATACAGTTCTGCTTTTCAATAGAATACTTGTTCATAAATGAGGATGACAATGTCAATGTTTTGTCATACACTTACAGATCATTTGTAGTGCAAATTGAACAAGAACTTTATTTAGATTTCTTAGAAATACATAATTACTAATTGCGTATTAAAACAGTTTGGTTGGCATGACTATCTAATGATCCTGAAACATTGGTGATATTTGTACGATGTTTAAATTCACTGACTGCTCAGTGGGTTTAATATCCTTCCTCTACTTTGTTTGGTATAATGGTCAAACATAACTGGTTTATTGTTTTTCCTTATCAATTTTATTATATCTCTGTGAATATTTTCTATGGAAAATTACGACGAATAAACATGCTATTCTATCTAACCATGAAACAGTTCTCGTGCTATCTGCCCCCATGGTGAATAGTCATCCAAACTATTCACCTGTGGCATTCGATTTCCCTCATTTAAAACTCGGAACACCTCTGACGTAATCCGGTCGCTACATTAAATTCAAAGTCCGATAACTCAAACTTGTTTATCATAATAAAAAAATTGCATCGTAGAAGAAAAAGTTTTCTTCCGTATAATAAAATACCAATAAACTGACTATTCGGACGATAGCAAGTTCATTGTCCCCCTCGACAGCAACTATTTCCCTCGGCTTTGCCTCGAGAAATAGTAACGCTGTCTTGGATGTCAATAAACTTGCTATCGTCCTCATAGCCAGTAAATAGGTATATAATGTCACTGTATGAAAAGAAATGCAATACCCCGTGATGTCTATATAATGAAAATATACAATGAAAAAAAAAATAATTCAATATTATTATTAATTTTATTATTATTATTATTATTATTATTATTATTATTACTATGCATTATCAAAAATTTATTTTAATAATTTCTCATGATCATAGGTCGGATAATAAATAATAACTGAAAAATGTTATAGAAAGTCAAAGAAATTCAGTACAATAATAAATTGAATATACTAGTTGAAATATCCCTTCTTTTCCAAAACATTTACAGAAATAAAAAGCTTATGTCTTTAATTTAATTGATTCAGAACGAGAGTAATTCTGTATTGTGTGGCCTCTTGTAGTTTGTGGGTTGGTCTCTGTCTCAGTGACACTTGATAAGACTGTAACGCCCCATGTAGGTCCCCTACAACGTGCTGACAGATCCCGAGTATCTGCCACGAGATGTCTCCTGTAACTGAAGTTACATATTTCCGGTCATCATAGAGCAGCAGTGTCTGTAGGTCTATTAGTGATTGTAGACACTGGGACCGATTACCTAGCCTGTGATAACAAAGCACTCTTAACATATCTGCTATTACATAAGGTGAAATATTCAAGAATGGAATATCGGTTTCTTTACCCGTTTTCTGTTCTAAAATCAGTTCTTTAATGTAATAAACATCAGTATGAAGACGTATTCTATCTGCCCAAGCCTTCTTCATACGTTTAGACAGAGACCAACCAGCCACACATTCATTGTAACTTTCTCGGTTCACTGTGCTATACATGATATAGGGCTGTGTGATTTTTGATTTAACTAGAGCTGTAACATGAAGTGCCTCTCTATATCTAGATGTTCTGTAGTAATACAGAGCAAGGTACAAAAAACTAGACGCATTACCCACTCTTCCTGCCAACTTAAGCATGTTAGCAATCAGTCTTTCTGAATTGTATGCTTTTTTACTTGTACAGTCTAATGAACTTTTGATATGCTTGAACGCTGTTGTAACAAGAACCTTTGCTATACTGTTCTGTAACGATAGTTTCTGATATTGTGAAGATTTTATGTGCAATAAAGTGGGTATGGTCTTCAGATAAAGATAACTTGTCATCAGATTTTTATTATCAAATTCCAGCTCATATAATATTTCCATATTGATACAGTTATCTTTATCAGTGATATCCATGATATGTCCCAAAAGTGGATTTATTTGAACGAAACTGATACTTTCAACTTTTTCAATTATTGCTTTGACCGTCGGACTTTGAAGCAAACAGGTCAAGCCCATGTTGTAATACCTGTTAAGTTGTCTCATCAGACACTCTCGTTTTTGTGTACCTTTCACTGTGGATAATTTGCTGGCAAACATGTTATTCTGTGGAATAAAAAAGTTTGGTAGCACCCCTCGGTGGACACAATGTAAAAGATATTTGAAACATTTCCAAAACGAATTAAGTAAGGTATTTGGACACCATGTAATATGTGCTATTTGAATTAACCAGAACATCGTTGTCTTCACAAAATATGAACACAGGAATGGTTCTTTTTTGTCGCGATTCACAACTTCTTTAAAAAATATTTTCAAAAGCCCATAGCACATAAACTGCGTGTGATTCATGGAATAAACTAGTTTTTGTTCTGCCTGAGAAAACGATAATCTCCAATCAACTTCATTTTCAACTCCTGCAAATTTACTTCCGACGGGCACGAAATGACAACCATTCCTGAGAATATCATTAAACACGTGATCTAGAGGCCAGGTGTGTAGAGTACACCTTTTTTTCCAATAACAGGTTAACCGTGACCAGTAAGAACTATGGAAACAAAGAGCACAGTCAGCTTCAATAACACCAATGAAACCATTTGCACAAGGGCCATGACTTTTTGTATTGTTGTATGATTTATGTCCACTCATCCAAGTAAACATGATTTGTCTCCATCTTGAACTTGATATGTAAAATTTGCCATTGAATGGAACAACTGATGATACAATGCATTCATCACTTGGCGACGTCAGAAACCGTAGTCTGACAAACCCTGGTGGTGTATCAGTGTCTTCCATAAGAATAATGGAATGTTTCAACAGATTATGTGCACTGAACTGTGATATGTCAGTTATCACTTTATGATCGATTAACCAGAACATCGTATCTCTGTCAGAAGAAGTTAACCGGAAACCTTCTCTATAACTACCACTCTTCATTATTCTTAGCCCTTTATGTATCTGTACAGGTTTATCTATCATATCCTCTATGTCCCTCACCTCCCTTCTGATGGTCACTTCTGTCGGTGTCCCTATATAATCACACAGACCCACGTACAAGGCCTCTGACATACGGCAATTGTCGGACATTCCGTGAATAACACTATTGTCCAAATCTCCTTTTTGAAAATATCCAAAAAAGCTTAGTAATGACCCTTCAATATTGATTCAGTTTCTACATTATAACGAACACACTCGGTATGTTTGCAGACATGAATAAAAGCGTGAACTCTCTTTCTATGAATAACTCAATCGGGTTTTCTTTTGTACTTAGTAAACTATCGTATGTTACTGAAAATTTCTAGCCAAAAAATAGATATATGGAAAAACTCGGCTGTGTTTTTCACGAAAGTCTACTTTCGGTTTAGATGTTCTCACACAAAGTTATCAACGGTAATTGTGTCTGTAAAAACAATAGTAGTATAATGTTTACACACTAGTTTTATATTAATGCAGTGGGGTAACTTTAATTATAATTGATACTATACATTGTCATTTTACAATAAAAATCCGTTTCCAGGATGGGGCAACCAACACATCGAAAGAATGAATTGAATTCAAAGAATTCTCATCACAGGACGACCAGATATTTGGTAACTTAAAGAAGGAAACAATTGGGGTTTTCCCGTTTGACCTTTGGGTTGACCCCGCGAAACAACTTTTGAAAAGTGTGGATTGGACTATACCTACATAAAATAACGACCGACTTAATGAATACGTTCTGTAATACAACCTTTATTTTCCTGCCAGAATTTGCATGCGAACCTGTAGATGCATGTGATGAATTATAAATTAGGCTTGTTGCTAAATCTTATTAAGCAATGACAAAAACGTTCATACCTACAATGGTCAGCACTGCTTTGTCTCCGATTCACTGTGACCTGAACAGAGTTAATCCAGAAGAGGTGCAATGAAGACCTAAGGGAAATGGTGGCGACTACAGGGATATAGTCAATGCTTTTAATGAATATTACCATTAATATCAAGAACATTTACGAAATTCTTTCTTTTAAAAAGATCTTCAAATAATCAGGGGAAAAACCTTTTGAATTCATATTTGGCACTGTCTTTCGTCGATTTTCTACGGCTCAAGGGAATACATGTATTTATTGTTATTTCTGTGCCGGTTCTTCGTCTCTTTTTTAAATATTCTGCTAACAGAAAAAATATCTTGTGACATCAAGTCATCAGTTTGCATTCCTGATATAAATGTCGAACAAGGGCGGTTTCAACCGACAAGATTTTCACTACATGAATACGTTGTAAATGAATAGACATTCAAAGTACAGACCTTAAGTTGTTTGCTTCCTTATAAGTATCTGTTTCATCTCAGTAAAATTGCGACTATAACTAAACATGAATTTCTGAGCTGGTATAGTCAAAATATTTGATAAAACTCATCAGGAGCACTCTATAAAACTCGCATCTTAATCTTAGCAAAAGACAACAGGTCCCGGGACCTGAGCAACATTATCAGACATCGACATAAATAGCATGGGAACAACTTTATCATACCGTAAATAAGATTTTATACGTGAAATTTTATCTTGCGGTATATTACAGGATTCAAAAATGGTCAAAATAAGACCCTGTGCGTGCACGTGTAAACGGCGCATTTTTAGTATAAAAATTTTATAAACATTAATAAACGTTGTTGTTGAAATATTAAATAGAGACATTTTTTATAGTTTAAACCTCATTGTTAAAATCTAGAACATTGTATTCGTAGTTAAATTTTCATTCTGTCCGAGTCTTAACAAGTTGATATGGGAAAGACATTTAATTCAAATATGGCAATTGTGAACAATTTAGTTGGTCATATTATCAGAAAGTGTCATTTTATCTGAAGGTATGCGAAGGCTGCCTTTGCAGCCAACGTCTATAGATTTCATAGATCACATGAAGAGTTTGCAGCTTCTTTACTCGGCGTCCTGGTGACAATACAAGTATAAAAAGTGGTAATTTTACACACACACACACACACACACACACACACACACACACACACACACACACACACACACACACACACATCTTTCACCATACGTTAGTTTTGTCCGGCTATGTATCATATAGTAGTGTTTGTACACAGGTGTTTGCAGTGCATGTGCACATCTGAAAAGAGGTACTTACATACAATGTACATGAATGTTTTAAATGTAATCGTAAATTTTAGCAGTGGGCTGCGTAGTCCAATCTACAGAAATATGTCATAAATAATCAACTTAGATTTGAACATGCATTGTTTTACAGTCTATCCTTTCTTGTTCGTAGAATGACTTATAAAATACTAATCAATGGCATTTAATTATGAAAACATGTATGCAATCAAATCTTTTTAAGCACTGCCAACAAAGCGGAATCCTATCATTTCTACAACTATTTTTTATATATTAATAACAATGTCATTAGGAAGACGAATCTTAACATTTTGTATTAATTGCATGATATACATGTATATCTTGCTATATGATAATATCTCAATAATTAGTTTATATATCCAGCGTCTATACACTGACAAATAATATTCTTTTATCTAAAAAAAAAATTTCCTTGGGAAGAGGAGTATTAGGTTTTGTAAATTTTCATATAAATCACATAATTTATATCTTATTCGATGTGATAATATCTCAAAAATCAGTAATTGCATAATCTATATATTCCAATGTGATAATATCTCAATAATAAGTTTCTATATCCAGAGTCAATAAACTGACAAATTATATTCCTCTATATTAAAAAAACCCCATAATTTCCGTAGGAAGATGAGTATTTGGTATTGCAATTTTTTTGTACAAATTACATAATTCATATCTTATTCGATGTGACAATATCTCAATAATCAGTATATACATCCATCGTCTACCATATGACAAATAATACGTGTTTTCCAGTAGATAATTTTAGGCATTTTATTTAACCTATTGTTGTATTTCGTCCTACTTTCAATTATAATACATTACCAACAGTATAAACACTTATTGAAATCATTCTTTAAAAAATATTAAAATCATTATTTTAGTATATAATGTATTTACGTATTTAATTTGTTTAGCGTCAAAGTTGATAAATGTTTAGAATTATATATATATAAATACTTCATGCATATGTCTCCCGGTAATGTTCAAATCTTGTCTTTCAATTTGGTAAGAAAATCCCATAAAGACAGAACTCTCTTCATGTTGGTATTATCATCTTTCCTGTAGATTTGATCACATAAAAACTTCCTATCATTTTTGATAAAGAATTGAAAATTTTATAAACATATTCGGGATTTCATCAGGTATGAATAGATCGCTACCGGTTTTTGCCATATTTTCTATACTGTATCTCGTGGCACGGTGGCGGTTTCGATGTTTTTTAAAAAACGTTACTAATGAATTGAATAAAAATACATAACAGATAATAAACGTTTGATAAACCGAAAAAATCAACTATTTGTATTTTCTGCTTGATTGCTGATATCTTTGGCCTGCCTATCAAAGCATAAACACCTGAGTTGTTAAAATTGCAGTCTCCGCTTGTAGGCCATTTTTTAAACAAAAAATTACTTATGTTTCGATATTTAAGCATGTTTATCAGTATGAAATAAAAGTTGTTATAAATGTCTTTACTTTTATGCTTAAACCATTGAATACGATATCGGTGTTAAAATGTTGAAGGGTTTTTTGCACCGCAGCAGACGTGTTAGCTCGCCAAAAATACTCTCCTATTGTCGACCTTGTATTTAAGAAAGGTCACAAAAATCGCAACACAAACTAGCTAACACTTGAAATTGTTTGAAATTATTGATACGGTTTCCAAAACAGCCTAAACCATAATGTACAAGTTTTACTTTCATGTTCTTGCGTATTACTTGATTTCAACCTTCGACACTTTTGAAGCACATAATTGAAAACAATTAAAGGTATAAACTTACATTATTGAAATATTTAATTAAACCATTAACAAGTAAAAGGAATGAAATTATTGATTACAAATACTGCACACACAATTTATAGCCAATTTACTAATACCATCAACCACTATCTCTTTATTAAGTTTCTGTGGTCTCCTGTTTTAGGGACCTCCTCTTAATCCTTTGACCCATACCCGTCCTGTTATCTGGTTGGCTGCCTTGAGATTGTCTGCTAACTGGAATAAGGGAAACAAAGAAAGCTCAATCAAAACAGATGGTGTTCATACAACGGAGTATAATAAACATAGCATATTACAGTTGATGCTCTCTCTCTCTCTCTCTCTCTCTCTCTCTCTCTCTCTCTGATGCTAAATTTGAAACAATAATTTATTAATGATTAATAAGAAATTTTAATCAAATCACACAAAAAAGTTATCTGGCGGAACACTTGCATTCTTAAAATAAAACAAATGTAAACAGTAAACTTTTCTGTCTTCTACATATAACAATTACAAAAATAAAAAATAAAAGGCTTTTTATGCTTTTTCTTGAACCATCAGCGAATAGTCTTGCATCAACTTCTACATTTTTCATCATTACACACATTTAATTAAAATTAAATTTGAATGTTATTAAATCAGACAGCATGTAATAAAACACCATCTCTCTAAAAATATAAATAAATAATCCTATGAATAAATATAATGGTTTAAATAATCGATGCTAGTAAAAGAATAATATTGATATAATATATAATGATGATAGAGATTATTGTGCAAGATCATAAATATCTTGTAACAATATTTCAACCCCTACTCTGTATTCCTTTTCCTTCTTCTGTTTTGATTTCGTTGATCCCGTTTGACCTCTTGGAGATCATTGAACTTCCATTCTCTCTCCTTCAACAGAGAAAGATTGTTTACACAATAAATGAATGCAAATTAAATACTTTTTTAGCTCACCTGAGCTGAAAGCTCAAGTGAGCTTTTCTGATCACCTGTTGTCCGTCGTCCGTCCGTCCGTCCGTCTGTCGGTCTGTCTGTCTGTCTGTCCGTCCGTCCGTCTGTAAACTTTTCACATTTTCAACTTCTTCTCAAGAACCACTGAGCCAATTTTAACCAAACTTAATACAAAGCATCCTAGGGTAAAGGGGAATTTAAATTGTAAAATTCAAGGGCCAAGTCCCTTTCCAAGGGGAGATAATTAAGAAAATACTAAAATAGGGTGGGGTCATTAAAAAATTTTCTTCTCAAGAACCACTGGGTCAGAAAAGTTGAAACTTATGTGGAAGCATCCTGGGCTAGTGTAGATTCTAAATTGTTCAAATCATGACCCCCGGGGGTAGGGCGGGGCCACAATAGGGAATCCAAGTTTAACATAAAAATATATAGGAAAAACTTTTAAAATCTTCTTCTCAAGAACCACTGGGTGAGAAAAGCTGAAACATATGTGAAAGCATCCTGGGGTAGTGTAAATTCTAAATTATTCAAATCATGACCCCCGGGGGTAGGGCGGGGCCACAATAGGGAATCCAAGTTTTACATAGAAATATATATAGGAAAAAAGTTTATAAATCTTCTACTCAAGAACCACTGGGTCAGAAA
>WFKH01010211.1:52283593-52300151 GCA_016163765.1 Magallana hongkongensis | reverse complement strand
GGATAATTTGTTATACAAAATATAATCATATATTAAATGCTGGATAAGGAACTGAACCAACCCATAGGCTTACTTATGTCTCCAACAGATAGTTTATTATGTAATAGCTGACGTCTGAATTTAAAGATAATGCACACTGCTAGTAGAAACAAATGATTTTTTATCATCTATGTTCTTATTTCTTAACAATAAAGCAGTAAAGGCTTTACAATAATACCATATTAATGGTAATTTTTTTCAACATAATATGTGTATCCATTGTGACTTCCAAATATCAGTTGAATATGTGTTTTTTTTTCCAAATGCCAGGATAAAGGTTTATCTATGAAATTCACATTACTTAGTGCATCTCTGTTCGTTGACATGATCAGGTTTGCTCGTTCTTAAAGCTGACATGAATTCGTAATAATGCATTATTTCCCTTTTATCTCCGACTACCGCCATATTAGTTGTTGATTTCTATTGTTCTGCTTATCGCTACACATCCCCTATATAAGGCCGAGAGCACTATTCATGCTTCACCGCGTTCAGGTATTTCATTCATCCGAACATGTTATACTGGACGGAAAGCTTTGAATGAACGCGCCTTGAACAAAAATAATATGACAGCTACTGCACTGGTTAGGAATATCTAAAAAAAAAAAAAGCGAAACAAAACAGACTGAAATCCAGGTACACATATTTCAAAAATCCTCGATCATTGTAGAACGCTCTCCAGTGTCGTACTGTTATACAATTGCACATGCGCAAACCATACATTATAGCAGATCGTGCAGTGAAAGCATGGACTTAAGAAAACAGAGTGTTTTTTAGAAACTGACAAAAGCGATGTTACTTGTCTATTGTGTTGAATGTAGTGCGGCCGGGGTCTACGATAAGATGCAGGTATGTGTTCGATTTGCATGCGAAGTAAGACAGCACAGTACTGTCTTTTCAAGATATTGCAGATACATTGGGATTTCTTTCTAAGAACAAACCATCCTTTATTTTTTATTGATTGTAGTTTTTTAAATTCATTTTTACAAGCATAATACTACATCATGTATTTCTATCATTTAGAAGTCCGTGCAACCTGATAGGAAAGCAACCGACCCTAGCTTTATCGGCCGGTATATATACCCCAGTGATAGTTGAGGAGCGATCGAAACTAATATGGCGACGAAATGCTTTTATGAATTCATGTCAGCTTTAAGCAATTTGTAAATCGTAATTATCAATAAGTTAACCAAACTTATTAAACTAAAGACAAACACAGTTACTTAGATGTTAAGGCAAAAATTTACAGGTTATATTAGTCCACCTGCATTAATTGTAAACATCGTTCATAAACTCAATTATTCACAATCTTACGATCAACGTTGCCGCTTATTTTATCAGATGAATCTAATTTTTAAATAATACAAATTGATTTCTCTAGTTTGATTAAACGTAAAAGATATTGCTATCTTCTGTTAGGCAGAATATATACATGTATATAAATTGCAGTTGATTTTGTGAAGTCGGACTTTTGGCCTCTTTAAATCGTACAATATGATGTTTACACACTTGTCTCATTATGAAGTCTAGAGATCAATGACATAATTAGTTTTATGTCTGTTTGATATTTGATACATTTCTAAAATTATCAGAGTATTTATATATATAAGATTTGGATAAAAAAAATTTATACAACCATTTATGTTATATTCGTTTCAGTGTTTACGTATTTATATTTCATGTCGTTTTATTACATCGTTTAATATTGACTATCATATATTTTCTGTAAACTTCTACTGTTTGCGAGTTTGATTCATATCAACGTATCACTCGATATGTACGATGAATTGTCCATAAATAACAAACACTTGTTTGTCAATAAGTTCTATTACGCTGTTGCTAAAATATCAGACCCCAAAACATTTAATAATTTCTCTCAAACCGGTCATCGTGACCTGTTGAAACAGAAATTGAAGAAGAGTATGGTGATGAGCCGTTTTTTGGAAGAGGTTCACCAGTCGTACTCAAAAAAGAAGATTACAAAAATGCAGGTTAATGATCATTTAAGAAAACAGGACATGGACAAACATTATCACTTCCAACGAAATGCCATAGTGACCAAGACTCTTCCCAGGATCCAAAAATAAAGACTGAAAGCAAGGCTGGAAAAGATGGACACTGTTTTAAAAAGTGAAATTATTGTGGACACAAGAAATGAAGTTAGGGAGAAAGGACATGTATTTACTGAGAACTCGTGTAAAGGAGATCAATTTGTAAGGATAAACAGCAGGAAAACTCAATGTGCAAGATACCAAACAAAGAAAGTGATGGTAGTTTTATAGATAGCCGGGAAGAAAGCGAAAACCAGGGTAATTTAATCAATGTGGATAAAAGTAAAATTCTTAGAAATAAAGGCTCTATCGATTTGACCAAAGAAAAGAAAGACACAGAATATCAGGAATTAGATAAAGATGAACATTGGGTGAATGAATTAGTTTTGACTGTGTGTAAAAACCATCAATTACATCGAAATGCAAAATGCACAAGAAAGGTTGTTGAAGTTTTGGTCAGGTTTGGATTTAATTTCCACGAAATTGCCTTGACAGATCCAAAGATTTTTCTTATAAAGCACACTGATAAACTTGTGGAAGTGTTATCAAAAAAAATTGAAACAACAGATCTGAAATATGATGAAATCTGTTCAGATGTAGAAAAACGTGTAAAATCTCATGTTTCTGGTGCCCAGATTCCAAAACTTCTTCATATTCACCGAAAACCATGTTGTAGAGCAACGCACAGAGGATAAAATTTTATCCTGAAATAAGGAAAATCTTTTGAAAAACTTGAAGTTTCTAACAGAGGCCAAGTTCAACCCTTATGAAATCCTTGCTTGTCTTGTGATTTTGAATTTAATCATGATTCTCTACAACAAAGCTTTGATGATGCATCGTCAGAATTTGATTTGAATGTTATTAAATTTGTTAACTGTCCCGCTGGTAGAGTGAGCTTACTTTATCGTATGCATCTTAAGTTATCAAAACAGGAAAGTGGGAATCCCACTGATCTGGATGAGCTTGATCCAGATAACATCATTACATCTAATCTGGATAGGATTCCAAACACAGAAAAGGAAAGTGTGAAATACTCATTAAGCAAGCGATAACTAGGCTACTGAAGTCTTCACTAGCTGAAATGCATGTACAACTGTTATCAATTAAACATTATTATCCAAACCTCCATGCAGTTTGTTATGTTTATCTCAATATGTCCTCTCTATTGCTGTTGATTATCAAAAAATTCAGATGACAACTTTTGGGCGTAGTAATTAATTCAACACGGTTGACTTCAAGTGATATCAAATCGTTTTTGCATGATAATTATTTGTTTTTCAAATGTACTGTTAATAAAACTAACTAAAGAAAAATAAGTTTTTAGCTCACCGAGACGAAGTCGGGGGGAGCTTATGCTATACCCCCGGCGTCGGCGTCGGCGTCCGGACCTGGGTAAAGTTTTTGTTGCAGGTCCTGTTTATAAGTTATTACTTGTCCTATCGTCACCAAGCTTGCATAGATGATGCATCTGGACCTACTTATGGACTTGAAAGACTTGGTTGCTGAATCTGGGCCCTGAATTTCAGATGCTGGAGGAGGTTATGGTTTTTTGAGCAGGTTAAAGTTTTTGGAGCAGGTGCCCTCTGATGATTATATCTTAGCTATTACTGGTCCTAACTTCACCAAACTTGCATGGATGATGCGTCTTGTGATACTGATGCACCTGACAGGCTTGAATGCTGAATTTGAGCCATATGATTCGGATGCTGGATGAGTTAAGTTTTTTGGAACAGGTCATATGTTTTATAGATAATAGCTTGCATAGTTGATTTAACTACGATATAAATGAATCGCATAGGTAGCTTCAGATGCAGAGCCTGATCTTCATTATCAAGGATGCTAAGATCTCCTACCTCACTCAAACCTGCTCGATAGATGTGTTGTTGTTAAATGATATAACATGATTCCTTATGATTTCCTATGATATGATACACTATTGTTTTATATGATACAATATCATATGATATGTTATATTGTAAAAACTTATAAGATACGATATTATATTTTATCAATTGTTTTGACATTTTATGATATGATATTGTATCATGATATTGTTATGTATAGTATTGTTTATTATGATACACTATTGTACAATATGATATTGTTTTATATATTTTTTTTATCACATAATGCTGTTACATATGATATTGCAATATCTGTTAATGTATCATATGATACGATATTGTATAATATGACATTAGTTAATATATTTTTATATCACATGAAATTGTATTATATGATATTGTAATATATAATATTGTATCATGTGATACCATGTTGTATAATATGAAAATGTATTATATAATATTTTACTACATCACATAATATTGTATCATATGATATGATTCAATGTTGTACGATATTATATTGTATCATATGATACAAAATCATATAATGTATCAAATATGATACAGTATCATATAATACAATATTATACTATATTTATATAATAGTGTTGTGTTGTGCATGTACTATGCCTAAATAGTAGTCAGGGTTTAATACATAGTGCACGAGCCGTAGGCGAGTGCACTATGTATCAAACCCTGACTACTATTAAGGCATTGTACATGCACAGCACAACACTATTGTTATTATTATGTCGACTGTTGTATATACAGGACTGCTTTGCTACATGTATAAGTAGCTGTGACGTTTTAGTATTGTCTATTATAGTCACTAAAAATAATCACCGGAATAGCAACCGTTTGTTCTTTCAAATCAAGCAATCAATTGATTTGATTGATTATTTAATCAACAAGTTGCTGTACAATAAAAAAAAATCAACGAAGGTTCATATTCTGTTCAAGAAATGAGACACGATTAACCTTACAGAGAAAACTCGAATTGTTTAGCAGATGAAATCTCATTGAGTTTTTTCTTGTACATTCTTTATCAAGCGTCATTTTAAAAAGCGTTTTCGTGATGCTCATGTACAATTTCTTTGAAAAATGTTCATTCAATTTGTTCAAAAGTTTATCAGAAACTTTAACTTTAAAATTACCGACAAGAATGAGGTGTTTTTGGAAAGATTAATAATTTTAATTGTTTGTTGTCAATCGTATGTCTCTACGTGTTATATATATATATATATATATATATATATATATATATATATATATATATTAACCGCCATCTTCATCATCGGCTAACGTAGCGTAACAGTAACGCGTTGAGCTTTTCAACGTCATGATTTTTGGGTCTCGTGTTCGGAATCCGCTTTCGGCGCTTGTATCATTTTTGTTGAAAACATTTGCCGTGCTCTATTTCGGCATAGAATGCTTACGTACGCTATATAAACCATTTGTATACTATGGGAAAATAGATGAGTATTGAATTTATAACTGACAGGAGGCATAATGATATACAAAATGATATCATATGTTACAATATGGTGACGTATTATGTTATTATGTTGTATCATGTAATACTATATTGTATCATATATTATATATTATAATATTGTATTATGTGATCAAATACAATAATGTATAACATGATAGAATGTCATATCATATGTTACAATATCATATGGCATCATTATTTAATACGGTATTTTATTGTATTATATGATATATATTTAAAGTATGATAGGATGCAATATTGTATTTTATATTATTGTATTCGTAAACATTGTATCTTATAATACCGTATGAAATTAACATATGATTATCATACAATTTTTAACATATGATATACGATATTGTGTCAAAACAGTATCCATGAATATCTAAGATCATAAAGTATGATTTACATATAATATGATAATTTGGTCTCATAAAGGTGATGCCTCATAAAGGTGATGCCTCGTCTCGGTGAGCTTTTGTAATCTTGATTACCTATGTTTATATGTGCAAGACTAATAATTTTGCCAGTCTCAGGTGAATCTTTTGTTAAAATGCATCACAAACACTGAAGAGTAAAATCTGAATCACTGATGGTAATGCTGTTTGAATGGCAATCTTAGCTTGTTTTGCTGAGGTACATATATGATATGTTGTCCAGTGGCCATCTTATTTTGTAAAAATTACATGAAGACAAATACATCGAGAAGTGAGTTGTACAGAGTATTCCTGATAGTGTACATCCAAAACTTAAGGCATTATCAGTTCACGACTTCTTAGTATAAAGTATCTTTAGAGTTTACAGTTACTGTCTTACAGGATTGTGCAAAAAATATACGTAATTTATAAACAAAATAGGTTAACCAAGACTGTTTAATGAAGGAAACGTTATTTAGAGTCTTCTTGATAGTGCTTATCAATTTGTAGACATAATCAGTTCGATCGAGACGTTATATGATTTTTTTTAGAGTTTAAAGCCATTGTCTCACTGACAGGTTGATGAGATTTACAGCTACACAAATGTATCCCCGAGTACCCAAACTCCGTCACCATAAGCAGAAAACATTCCGCGTTCCTCTGTAAATTTTTTTTTGTGGTTTTTGTCATTTGCAATCACTAAATATAACCTGAAACAATATAATTTATAAAATAATCAACAAAAATATTTTATTATTTTTCAAAAAGGCCCTCTGAATACGACGTTTATCACACGTGCTTATGATATCTTATGAACGTAACTCCGTCACCCACATGCACTATGATATGCCCGGGAATGAAGACACATTAACAATTAAGTTTACACTCAATTTGTATCAAGGCCAAGTTATATAAGCGATAATGGTGCCTACAATTTAAATGGTATTTAATTTCATCGAAATGAAATGATCGCCAGAATAAATATGGGCTCTTGTAACAACAATCACAATGACCTTCTTCTTCCCTTTTCAGAATTGTGGATGCCGTTTGATTTCTGTCCTTATATATTTCAAATATTTTACATCATTAATGAATATATTGATACATATATATTATTTATTTATTTATTACATATTTTATAAGTGTAGCGTATTCTAAATTACGACACATCGATCATATAACGTTTTGTACCATAGCTAGGTGGATTTTCCATTGTAAAATGATGTGGTATATCTCTAAATACACCAATACAATTGCATTGGTTATGTTGAGATACACTATAAAGTGTATCTCAACATAACCAATGCAGTTGTATTGGGTAGCTACTACATATATCTTACCCTGTATAAGGCAAATATTACGGCATAAGCGATTTGACGTTATCATCAAGTGTAGTGCATGAAAGCTATTGCGGGCTGAAAAACTTATTTATAACCTTAATCAAAAAATGCATTAAATGTGAAATGTTTCATCTTGACCTCTCTAAAAATGACTGACCACCATAAATGATTGAATGGGCCTGCATGTCAGAAATATCGATATTTTTGTGCACCCGTAAAAAAGTTTTAGCTGATTTCACACAATTATTGGTGCATTAAATGAACAAGTTTAATTCTGTTATGTTTTAACACATTCTTGAATTTAACTGTTGTAATTTGTTGACATATGAATGAAGATTTTGACATGCAAAAGATGACGTCATAATTGCACTTGATTTCAAGTGGCGAGGAGTTTCTCGAAAGTGACGGAGTTAGGGTAGTGACATATTTAGGGGGTTATGCGGTACATATAGCTATAGGAAATAAATATTCGTAAACGGAGTAATACATTTAAAAGACCTTTCTGATTAGATCAACATTGGCTGACGTAGTTACTGGTTTCATTAAATCGGAAATTTGTATTAAGTAGTGTAATTTATGATCATCTAATATTTCTATTAATTTTACTCAAACTTTATTTATTATATAGTTTAATTTTATGCATTACTATTTACACCAACTGTGTAACAACAATACATATGTTTAAAAATTTTACTGTTTTATTATAAAAAGCGTCATCCATAATTTTAATGAAAATCACCTAAAGAGAAAGTAGACATTTGTGAAAAATTCCCATATCGTTATTTTTAGACTGAAAATTTTCAGTAACAAGTACATGTAAACGATTTGTAAACATGAACGAAGGTAAATTGAACTAAATGATAAATGGAAATGGTGACTTTGTTTTGATTTAAAATCGGACAAAATGTTTTACGAATGTGTTTGTTATTAGATTACAATCAATTGAAAACTTACTAAATCAACCTAAATCAACAAAAATAGTTATTGTCATAGAGAATTGTATATTACAAAAAACACATAATTTGAGAAAGTGCAATTCACGAAATGCCTGACAATTGCCGTGTGTCTGGGGCCCTGTACGTGGGTTTGTGTAGTTATATAGGGACACCGACAGAAGTGACCATCAGGAGGGAGGTGGCGGACATGGCGGAGATGATATGCGGGAAACCTGTAGAGATACATCATTGTTGTAGAATGATGAACAGTGGTAGTTATAAGGAAGGTTTTAGGTTTAAATCTTCTGACAGAGACCTGATGTTCTGGTACACCAATCATAAAGTGATAACGGACTTATCACAGTCCACTGTTTATGATATGTCAAAACATACTATTATTCTCATGGAGGACACTGATACACCACCAGGGTTTGTCAGACTACAGCTTCTGACGTCACCACGAGATAGAAACATTGAATCGTCAGTTATTCCATTCAGTGACGGGATGTACATATCAAGTCTAAGGTGGAGACAAATCATGCTGACAAGGAGAAGAGAAAATAAATCTCTCATGAACTCAAAAACTCATGGTCCTTGTGCAACCGGATTCATTGGTAATATAGAAACTGACTTTGCTGTTTGTTTCCATTGTTCCTATTGGTCACGGTTATCTTGTTATTGGAAGAAAAGATGTAGTTTGCATAACTGGCCTTCAAACCACGTATTTAATGAAATTCTGAACAATGGTTGTCATTTTGTGCCTGTCGGAATTAAAATAGCAGGCGATGAAAAAGAACTTGATTGGAGATTATCCTTTTCTCAGGCAGAACAAAAACTGATCTATTCCATGAACCATACCCAATTTTTGTGCTACGGCCTTTTAAAAATATTTTTAATAGAAGTCGTCAATCGCGACATAGAGAAACCATTCCTGTTTTCATATTTTGCAAAAACTACTTTGTTCTGGCTGATACAAATAGGAAATATTACATGGTGTCCAAATAATCTAATGGATTGTTTCTGGAAATGTTTCCAATATCTATTACATTGCGTTCATTGAGGCGTGCTTCCTAATTTTTTTATCCCACAAAACAATATGTTTGTGGGCAAGTTGTCAACAGTTAAAGGTTCACGCACACGAGAGTGTCTATTAGAGCAACTAAACGGGTATTATGAAATAGGCGTGACCTGTTTGTTACAAAGTCCGACGATTCAAACAATTATTGAACCAGTTATATGCAATAGCTTTGTCAGAGAAGAGCCATTTCTGGGGCATATCAAGAGTGTCGCTGATACAGACGCTTGTATCAAAATGGAAATACTTTGTATTGAATTTTCATTAGAAAACATAAGGACAAACTTTCTTATTCTGAGGTACATAATAGTTTTGTCAAATCTATCAGTTACAGAATATGAGACGTTAGCATTACAGAAATGTACGGCAGATGTTTTGGTAAAAACAGCATTTTATATCTCAATAGTTTAACAGAAAAAAGGAATAACAAAGTCTACAGATCAGACAGACTGATTGGTAACTTGTTGAAGCTGGCAGGTAGAGTGGATGACGTGTCTTGTTTGTGGTACCTTGCTTTGTATTACTACAGGACTTGTAGATATAGAGAGTCGCTTCATGTTACAGCTCTGGTTAAATCAAGACTCGCACAGCCCTTTATCATGTATTATAACAGAATTGACACATATAGGTACAATGAATGTGTGGCTGGTTGGTCTCTATCTAAACGCATGAGGAAGGCTTGGGTAAATAATGTACGTCTTTTTAGTAGCGTTTATTATATGCAGGAACTGGAATTAGAACAGAACGTAAGCAAAGAAAACGGTCAACCAATTTTTTTTATTTCACCGTATGTAATGACACACATGTTAAATGTGTTATGTAACTACAGACTAGGTAAGCGGTCCCAGTGTCTACAGTCACTTACAGACCTACAGGCAATGCTGCTCTATGATGACGGGAGTTACGTACCTTTATTTAGCAGAGACATCTCGTGGCAGATACTGGGGATCTGTCAGCACGTTCTGGGGGACCTACACGGGGCGTTACAGTCTTATCAACAGTCACTGACTCAGGAACCATATCACAAAATACAGAATGCCACACAATATAGAAAAGCACTAGTTTTGAATCAATTAAATAAGTGAAAACGAGCGGGACGAATTATGGAGTTGCCTCCATTCTACTAAATGAATTGCATAATATCTACGTTGACTTATATATCAGGAAATCTATTTCTTGAAAAATCAACTTGATAGTTATAATAAATTTTTGGATGACTGTCTTGATTCAACAGAAATTAAGGTAACGGAAAAGGCAATTTGCTATTTTTTTTTGGTCATGTTAAAAACATAAAATACGCAACCTTTCTTAATTAGATATGATGTATTTTACTCAATTAATATAGTGTGTATATGCATAATCATTAAATGTTTAAAAAATTATCCTTTACTTCATTTCTTTGTGTATTGTATAATATCATTTGTTTCATCTTTATTTTGATATACCGTGGATTTTTTTGAGATGTTGCACTACACATTTCTGTACATTGTACCCATATATGTTTATTTTATATGTGCAATAAGGAAATATTTTTTTTCTTAACCCAGATGTAAAAAAAATGTTTAAAAACAGTAAAGTCATGGATCCTTGACTCTCTTACATGTACCACATCAGCGAGATGACGGACGGCATGGATGAGTGGCTGTAATTCAGGGATATACCTAATATGCAAACTTATAAAAATAGTTATAAGATTACCTATTCTAACGTGCATTTCTTAATAAAGTGAATATTGTTTATTTAGTTATCTATTCCAACATTCTGTGAGTTGTAAGAATATGATTATATTAATAACATTGACTATTCCGATCCACGTACATGTACATGAACCTTTTACCGACAAAGTAATTCTCTTCACACTCTTTTTACAGGGAATCGTTCCTTGTTTTTGTTCACTTCAAACAATAATATTATCTGTACTAGTGTACAATGGCTCTTTATTTTAAAACAATTCTTATATATGTACAATGAATTGATATTGTATCATGTTTATATATATTGTACCGTTCATGAAATATTTTGTGATTAAAATACTTGTAAACTGTGTTTTTGTTTCTTTAACATCATGTATAGGTCTATCGTTGAAAACCACGGTTTTGAGTCGACACGGTTTGATATAGAGAATCGATGTGAATCACACGTGGGTCACCGACGATGGTACATTGTATGAGGCAACTATAAACAAGATATCTGTGAGCCAAGGCTTACTAGTACATCATGTCACAGGAAGTTGACGTCCGATTGGTACAAAAATAAATCCCCCCATATGGCATGCATCAACAAAGAGTGTGTTAAAATTTCAGGCACATGAGAGGAAAAGTTGCCGAGACAAATGCGACAGAAATTTTTGTTACGGACAGACTGACAAACGGACAATAGAAGGACCCACACACACACACACACACACACACACACACACACACACACACACACAGGGGTTAAATAGTATTACCCCCCTCCTTCGAAGCGGGGATATAAAAAGTAATTCTGAACAAAATACTAGTAGTTTAATTCAATGACATACATAAGAAACTGAAATGACCCAAAATTATATAATGGATTTCTCGTAAGAAATAAAATCTAATTTGATTTAATATTTTAATATTTTTTTTCTTTTCATCATGTTAATTAGGTACAAACATTCAACACAAACATTTGATGGATATGCGTCCCTGCACATGGAATAACATTATGCCTATTGTTAATGGATTGAGATCCAAAGAAGACAACACGCATGTCATGACAGAACCATTTGTCTGTTCTGGTTTACAACACTGGACCCCTAACGATCTCTTGCCACCCTTAGGCACACTGTATTTCCGGTTTAATGGCTGGGGAGTGGTCTCCTCCTTATTCACAGAGAAAACGTCAGCGCACCGTGACAGTAGCTGGGCACTCAGTTTACACAGCTCTTGGTCTGGTACCGAAGGGTTGATGGATTGGTCTAAACGAAATAATCGTAAGTTATGGCGTAATTTTTTTTTAATGTTACACAGTAAAAATACTGTCAATTCTTTATATAAGTATCATACTGTAAATCGTTTTTTATTGAAAAGTAAATATAGAGTTTATTAAAGATTGAACATCGCTTACCGTGTCAACTTTACAGAGTTTCCGTCGGATCTCAATATCTTTGCTGGCACACAGTGCCCTTCGGAAATTGCCGATTTTTGCCAGAATGTCCTGTTTGGGAGGAAAATGCCGTTGATCTCCCTGTCTGGACTTTCTTCCTTCATACACCACTGGTTTTGATGATGTCTCTAAATCTGCATTATTTTTAGAAAGAAATTATTAAAAAGTAAAACATGAAGCTCTCCTTTATCAGATGCAATCCTACATTTAGCTACCTTAACAAAAAAGAACCTCAAATGACTATACTGCTTACCTTTCTCTCTCTCTGAGCCTCAAGCTCCTGTTGACACGACTCTGGATTTTCTGGAACAGTTTCTCTCCAGCAAACTCCTTGGAAACACCAAGCAAGGCAAAGATAGCAGGTGCTCTGAAGCGCTGGAGAGCTGAACCGGTACTGGCCGGTTTGGGTTGTGAAGACTTGTCCAGTCTATGTCCACTCCGTCCATTTGACCTACAATCACACAGAAATTACCTTGAATTGAAATTTAGAATAAAAGGCGGAGGGACGAACAGAAAAAGATAATATTAAAGTTAAAATTTTTGGGGTAGAAAAAAAATTAATTAGGTTCACAGTTTAGTTGATCTACATGTATTTCTCTTCGTACTTGTACCTTAAAATGACAATGAAAAATGCCTGTAAAATAAATAAATAAAATTTCTTACTGGGTTTTTCTTTTTGGTCTTCCCCAAAAACACTGCCCTCTTCACTTGAAATCTCCTCCAGATACAATTTGTCATCAGAATTCTCCTCCTCATCTGTAGGAGATGATCATATAATTTTTTCTTCCTATATTGTTCTCTTATTGCAAATCAGAGTCCTAGAAATATATTACAAATAAACTTTTCAAAGAACTCAACTGTTTAGCCTGATTAGGAAAAAAAATCCTTATAATCCCATCTTTAACAGAGCACCATTTTAAATCTTTCCACACATATTTTTCTATTATTTTCAAATCAGAGCCCTATAAATGTATCATAATTAAAAGTTTTCAGTAAAGACAATTGTTATTATTTTTAACCACTTCTTATGTTTTACAGAAAAGAGTTTTACCACTTACCTATATTGTTTTTGTTTTCGGGTTTTTTTTAGGTCGAGCCTCTTTCCTCTCTGCTCTCTGAAGTATCCCTTTTGCTCCTCTTTTTTTACCTGTCTTTTATAGTCTAAGAGCTAGCTCTTGCTTTGCTGTAAATAAATACAAGTCCTATAAAACAAGACCTCTCGGGGCAACAAATTTTCAATATAAGATTTTTACAGTTCCCAAATGAGGATATAAAAACTTCCCCTCCCCTGTCCCCTTGAGATTTTTTAACATAACCTGTTTATAATTTCCAAGGTTTTTGTTTTACCTACCCCTAATTTGAACTTTTAAACAAGACATGATTTTCGTTTTCTAAAACCTAGACTTGAGGATTGGTAATCTGGTTTTATTCACCGTAACCTTTCTGTACTGCTAGGTCAACTATAAGACAGTTGCTCTGGTGAGCTTCCACGTCTGCTGCGGTCCAAAAAAAACCCTCCTTCAACATTTTAACACCTTTATCGTGTTTAATGATTTTAGCATAAACGTTAAGACATATATCATAACCATATTCAATACTGATGAACACGCAAACATCGAAATATAAGTAATTATTGCTTACAAATTAACCAACAAGCCGAGACTGCCATTTCGACGAGTCGGATGTTTAAACGGCAAGTCAAAGATATCAGTAATCAAGAAGAAAATACAAATTGTTGATTGTTTAAATCAAACGTTGTTTGTCTGTTTTGTATTCTTATTTAATACACAAGTAACGTTATTTATAAAAAACATCAAAACAGTGCCAGTAAAAACAGGGTAGAAGGTATGGCGAAAAAAAGTAGCGATCTATTCATACCTTCAACAATGGAGCAATGAAATCTTTAATATATCTTTAAAATTTTCGCTTTTTTATCACAATTGATAGGATGTTTTCATTTGATCAAATTTACACGAACAATGGCAATACCAATGGGAGAAAAATTATGTCTTTTAGGAATTCTCTACCCAAATTGAAAGACAAGTTTTGAACATTAAAGAGAGTCATATGCATGCAGTATTCAAATATATATAATTCTAAACATGTATTAACTTATGACGCTAAAAAGATTAAAATACATTCTAAAATAATAAATTCAATATTTTTAAAGAATGATTTCAATAATTTTAACACTGTTGATTATGTATTATAGTTGATAGAAGGACTGAATACAACAATAGTTTAAATAAAATGTCTAAATTTATCTACTGGAAAACACGTATTATTTGTCATATGGTAGACGAGATATATATATATATATATATATATATATATATATAAATTACTGAGATTATATCACATCGAAAGAGATATGAATTGTGTAATTTTTAAGGAAATCTGCAAAATTAAAAACTCATTTTCCTAAGGCAATTGTTTTGAATAAAGATTATATTATTTGTCAGTTTATAGACGCTGGTTATATAAACTAACTATTGAGATATTATCACATCGGAAGATATAAATTATGCAACTAATACAAAAATATACAAAATGTTAAGATTCTTTTTCCTAAGTACATTGGTTTAAAAAACAAAATATGCATACGATACGCTCAGAGGTAGGGATAATGGGGTGCCGTTTTGTTGGCAATGCTTAAAAAGACTTGACTGTAAAGAAAACCAAACCATCTTAAAGATTTGATTGCATACATTTTTTTCATTATTTAATTGTTAAGTATGTTAAAAGTCATTCTAAAAACAAGAAAGGATAGACTGTTTTACAATGCATATATCAAATCGTAGTTTAATATTCTTGACATTTATGTAGATTGCACTACCCAACCCGACGCTGTTATAACCGATTACATTTAAAACACTCATGTACATTGTATGTAAGTACCTCTCTAAAGATGTGCACATGCACTGCAAACACCTGTGTACATACACCACTGTATGACATATAGCCGGACAAAATTAAATCATGGTGAAATGTATAATGTTGTGGCGGGTTTGTGCGTGTGTGTGTGTGTGTGTGTGTGTGTGTGTGTGTGTGTGTGTGTGTGTGTGTGTGTGTGTGTGTGTGCGTGCGTGCGTGCGTGCGTGCGTGCGTGCGTGCGTGCGTGCGTGCGTGCGTGCGTGCGTGTAAAATTACCAGTTTTTGTTATGTATTGTCACCACGACGCCGACTAAAGAAGCTGCAAGCTCTATATGTAATGTATGAAATTTATAGACGTTGGCGGTAAAGGCGGCCTTCACACACTTTTCAATTTATGACATTTTAACATCAAATACTAAAATTGTTTAAATAACTTTGTTATTTTTGTGTACGTGTTATGCTCATTATCTCACAATTAATCTTTGATTTGCTCCTTATTGTTTTTCTTTACTGAGATTGACATCCTAACCCCCCACCCCCACAAAAAATATCAACCCCCTTTACCCTTTTAACACCAATACTGTGGAATCATCATTGTTCGTGGGGGACCAATGTTCGTGGCTTTGGTATGTAACCTTTGCCTACGAATTTACATCCCCACGAACGTATATGCAAGCATATGTTTAATATTTATTTACGAAATAGAACTTGCTACCAACGAAATTACGTCCCCACGAACCAAGAAAATACTGAATATTCAATTTATTTCAGGTAGTACGAGTTTTGTTCCGTATTAATGGCCGACGTCTGGTCCAATCTTCCGAAAAGTCTTTCAACAGAACTGAATATTCAATTAATTTCAAAATACACAAAACAAATTATCAAGTATTAAACCTTCAAAATGAAGATGGTTCCTATAAATACGTTGAATAATGAAAATGTTCCACGAGGGTATTCGCCAGTTTGAAATGAATAAACTGGATTTAGAAATACGTCGTACGGGCCGCCATAGCATGCTCATACACTACTGGTACTATACGTCAACAAACGCTACCTTATTGAGACCATAGCCGCTAATAAATTCAGCACCCGATAGTTCTCATATCCTCGACGGCTGACGTCCTGTTAGGGATACCTTACAGGCAAACTACAATACAAACGAGACCCTGGTGTTTTCTAAAAACAAGCCCCTGATAGAACTAGGCGGGATGACGACCAAGTCTATCGGCTGGTTTTCCCCGGTACTATCCCGTGCATGCATTAACCTGACTATTTAAAGTATAAACGAGGGGCTTTCCACAGGATTGATATGTAACCATGGGAACCAAGGGTTAAAATATTAAATCAAGGGGCACCC
>WFKH01010211.1:52262094-52283193 GCA_016163765.1 Magallana hongkongensis | reverse complement strand
GTGCGTGCGTGCGTGCGTGCGTGCGTGCGTGCGTGCGTGCGTGCGTGCGTGCGTGCGTGTAAAATTACAAGTTTTTGTTATGTATTGTCACCACGACGCCGACTAAAGAAGCTGCAAGCTCTATATGTAATGTATGAAATTTATAGACGTTGGCGGTAAAGGCGGCCTTCACACACTTTTCAATTTATGACATTTTAACATCAAATACTAAAATTGTTTAAATAACTTTGTTATTTTTGTGTACGTGTTATGCTCATTATCTCACAATTAATCTTTGATTTGCTCCTTATTGTTTTTCTTTACTGAGATTGACATCCTAACCCCCCACCCCCACAAAAAATATCAACCCCCTTTACCCTTTTAACACCAATACTGTGGAATCATCATTGTTCGTGGGGGACCAATGTTCGTGGCTTTGGTATGTAACCTTTGCCTACGAATTTACATCCCCACGAACGTATATGCAAGCATATGTTTATTATTTATTTACGAAATAGAACTTGCTACCAACGAAATTACGTCCCCACGAACCAAGAAAATACTGAATATTCAATTTATTTCAGGTAGTACGAGTTTTGTTCCGTATTAATGGCCGACGTCTGGTCCAATCTTCCGAAAAGTCTTTCAACAGAACTGAATATTCAATTAATTTCAAAATACACAAAACAAATTATCAAGTATTAAACCTTCAAAATGAAGATGGTTCCTATAAATACGTTGAATAATGAAAATGTTCCACGAGGGTATTCGCCAGTTTGAAATGAATAAACTGGATTTAGAAATACGTCGTACGGGCCGTCATAGCATGCTCATACACTACTGGTACTATACGTCAACAAACGCTACCTTATTGAGACCATAGCCGCTAATAAATTCAGCACCCGAGAGTTCTCATATCCTCGACGGCTGACGTCCTGTTAGGGATACCTTACAGGCAAACTACAATACAAACGAGACCCTGGTGTTTTCTAAAAACAAGCCCCTGATAGAACTAGGCGGGATGACGACCAAGTCTATCGGCTGGTTTTCCCCGGTACTATCCCGTGCATGCATTAACCTGACTATTTAAAGTATAAACGAGGGGCTTTCCACAGGATTGATATGTAACCATGGGAACCAAGGGTTAAAATATTAAATCAAGGGGCACCCAAAGGATTGTTATGTATGAACCGGAAGGGTGAACCACATGTGCATAATAGAATAATACTTATTATCAAAAATTCCATGCAGTTTGTTATGTGTATCTCAATAGGTCGTCTCCATTGTCGTTGATTTTAAGAAAATTTATGTGACAACTGTCGGGAGTAGTTATTCAACACGATTGACTTTAAATGACTTCAAATGCGTTTTTGAATGATAGTTAATTGTCTTTCAAATATACTGTAAATACACTAACTAAAGAAAAATTGGCTATATATGCGTTCAAGATCTTATTTTTGCCAATTTCCAGTGAATCTTTTGTTAAAATTCATTAAGAACATTAGAGATTAAATTCTGAATCATTATATAGTAAATCTGTTTACATGGCAATGTTAGATACAGTGTTGCTGAGGTAGAAGATGTGGTCCAGGGACCCGCTGTCTGTTGCAAAAGGAGAAAAAAGATACACGATGCCAAATACAACGATATATGATTTTAACAGAGTGTTCCTGACAGTGTGTATCCAAAGCTTGAGACATTATTATTTCAAGACCTCTTAATATAGGACTGTTAAAAGTTAACAGTCACAATCCCACAGACCTGTGAATTAAATTTACTAAACACTTGTAGGACTGACAGATCATAGTAAGTTGAAGACTGGATAAATCTTTTTTAAAAAGAACTTTATTTAATGAATGAATTTAATTTTGACGTATGTTATACGATATAACATAATTTGGGGCAGTTTACGCTTTATAAACCGCGAAGCGCTTTATGAAAAAGCGAAAACTGTCCCAAGTTATGTTATATCGTATAGCATACGTCAAACTTAAGGAGGCCGACTTTAGTTTTCATTGCGCATGTTTTTGCGCATTCTAGTATAATATAGTTGATTTATACTTCTTATGATTTTTTTCGATATCATTTATGAAATTGAACACAATAAATAAAATACAGAATAAAATATTTAGATTTTTTAAGGAAATTTTTATTTTTTAAACGATTTTTCCGTAGTGCGGTAGGGGAGCGTTGCCATTGCGCTTTTATGACGTTATGATAAAATGAAGCTTTGTAGGAGTACGTTATAAGAAATAACATAAAAGAAAAAGTAAAAATTGTACGCCCTTGAAATTTGATATACAGAATGATGCTATCCTCGAGAACATTTTCCTTATTTTTTGAATGAATCCATTATACCAATCTTCATTCGTAATGATCCAAATATATAGCAAAATTTGGTGCATTTTAATATTTTGATATGGCCCCCACTAAAAACCAGACGGTAGAATTTAGTATATTTTACATATAAGGTAGGAAATGATATTACTAATCATATATAACAATTTGAGAAAAAAAGCTATTGTAGTATTTTTTTAATCTGCTTTGATGTGCGGAAAATGACAGTTTCCTATATATTCCTATAGTAAATGTACCTCTATTTTGAGATGGTCCCTAAAAAGAACCAGACGGTTGATTTTCTTGAAATTTTGCAAATAAACTAGAGTTGGTTTAAATTATATATGGTTAAAAAATAAAGAGTTTTGCTATTGTAGTTTTTCCGCAAAAAAACCCAAATCGGCCTCCTTAAATTCATTCCTTATAATTTAATACATTAAACTAACTCTCCGTACCATTTTCATGCTTTTGTTTAATCGTAATTGACATTTTAAACTACCCGCGCATTAGTACATCCTTAGTAACAGGTGACCCGGATGAGAACGAAGCGAAGAGTGGCGGCCATATTTGAATTTGATGTTCGGACCCTGGTTAGCGACTTCACAGTTTACTTACTGATTTACTTTCGAATTTAAAGGTACAGTTGGTAAAAGTTGAATTAGACATAAACTCAAAAGAGAGGAAGTGTCAAGATTTCAGGGACAGGCCACTTGGGGCCGTGGATGCAGCCCCCGGGGCAAGTTCATGTTCGGAGATCGACTCGGGATTGGGAGCGGTGTGTGAAATGACCAAGCATGCTGAAAATGGATTGTTTGTATTTTGCGGTTTTACAGTGAGTCCATTTACACAGTATATGTTTTATGTCCCGAAATCACTCTTTAACAGTCTATAATAGCTCAATCAGATGGAAATATGTTTGTTTGTAATATGTTTCTACGAAAAGAGGTATCAATCAGCATATCAAAACCACAACAAAATACCATCATAAACCTAGATAGCTTAAAAGTAAAGCGCTCTGAAAAGAGAGATTTGGTTGCAAGTCTCATTCTGGGTTAAAATTTGGTGTTTTGGTAAATTAGGCGTTTATTTTTACTATCATGGTATAAAATTTCTTGATTTTTGTTTTAACATAGGTCTTTAATATGTTTTATTTTCATGATACATGTGCATTTATTTATCCTTTACATACCTTGAAAAAGATTCATTCACCCCCCCCCCCCCCCCCCTGCGTCTTTTATTTTGTAAAAATTCATTTTTTTATTTCTTGAAGTTGTTTCAGTTCCATTTGTGAGACATTTTTAATTTTTTTTTAATTTCGAAAGATTGGAGCAGATTTTTTTTTTAATTTAAAAAAAACAAATTATTTACATTTTATTTTAAATGTATATTATGCAAATTAAAAGAGATAAACTTAATCATATTCTATTTATTCACTTTGGTATACAAATGCACGCAAGTGTACATGTAAGGTTTACATGTTAAAAGAGTAGTTCCGGATAAATGTTGTCAAGGGGGTGTATCCCCATACCAAGGTATGTTATACTATATAATACATGCCCCTCCATCTGTATCAGCCAATTAAATGAAGCGTTACAAGCAAAATTTAATTATATAGAATTATAGAAACATATTCAAAATTTAGAATTAAGATATATGGAATTCTTAAAAAATGAAAATTAGTAAGCAAAGAAAGTTATTATTTGGATTTATGGAAGATCTGATAGGTTTAATTTGTTGACCACCCAGCCTCCTTAAAAAGCTTGACAACCACTGAACACTGTTTTGTGAATTATGTATTTATAACAAAAATAGTTAACCAAAACTGTTTTATAAAGAAAACAATTTTGAGTCTTTTTGATAGTGTTAATATTATTTTTTTTTAAAGAAATAATCAGTTCGGTCAAGACTTTATATGATTTTTGTTAGAGTTTAAAGCCGTTGTCTCACTGACAGGTGAATGGTATTTACAGCTGCACAGATGTACACATAGCTATTGAAAATATTTATTTTTATACATTGAATACCTAAAACTCACAGAATGATTAGATATTTATAGTTTTGTAATTTAAACCAACATTTCTATTAATTTTACTGAAACTTTATTAGAATCTTCCGTTTCCAATGGAATACCCTCTTGTTACTCTACGGTTTCTTTGTATTATTGTTTTTTGTGACTTTTTTTTGGACGCTATTACTCGTAAACAACTGAATCAATTTGCATGAAATTTAGGACTGATAGAGTTGCAAATTTACTTGATGTTAATAAATTTTGAGCTGATGATGTCACTTCCGGTTCGAGATTTTGAGGATTTTATGAATTTTAAAGGATCATTTTGTCCACATAACTCCTCCGAAACTAATTGTGACAAAAACGTGAAACTTTCAGGGGTAGTGGATGATTGTCTGTAGATGATCCTCTAGATTTCGTATTATAGAAAATGCGCGAGGCGCCGAAGCTCGCCCAAACTCGAAAATTGGCACCAAATTTTTTCACGAAATGTTTGCACATTTTGTTTTTATCTTTGAATGAGTAATATTTCGTTGAGGCTATAATGAAAAAGTTCTTTAGATTAACGCGCTTTTGCATTTGATATCAGCAAAAAGGACTAAGAGAGCTCAAAGGTATTTCACTTATAATTATTTACTGAGGAATAAATTGTTCTTAATTATAGAAGCAAAAATGTTCATTGTACAGCTGTAAATCTATACAGTACCATACTTTAATCATATGTTACGTAATTAGTGGTTTCAAGGGGCCAGAAGTCCAATACTTTGATCGTTAATATCTGAAAAAAGGAATGTAGAACAAAAGTTGCTCAGAATAAAGGTCTTAACAATATGCTTCCATAAAATGTTTGGTTCCTGGCCCCAGTAAGGAGTTTAAGGGTCGGCTCCTAAAACACCTTTGTTCAGATATCTCTAGAACGGTTAACACTTCCTGAACACTTGTTGAACAAAACATGTTTATATTTACAAGACCTTTAATTTGATATCAAAAAAGGGACTAACCCTTCAAATTAGGGGTCAAGAAGGCTGTGAAGTCTTTTTAGTATAACTTTTTACTGAGCAATAATTGTTTTAATAATTAAAAAAGCAAAAATGTTCATTGTACAGCTGTTTATCTATACAGTTCCATAGATAAATACGGGTTCCAAGGGGTCCCAAGTATAAAACTTTGATAATTAATATCTGAAAAAAAGAAATATTTTGAAAAGGAATGTAGAACAAAAGTTGCTCAGAATAATGATCGTAACAACATGGGACCTTAAAATTTTTGGTTCATGGCCAAGCGAAGGAGTTAAAAGAGTCGGCCCCTAAAACACCTTTGTTCAGATATTTCTAGAACGGTTAACAATTCCTGAACACTTGTTGAACAAAATATGTTTAAATTTACAAGACCTTTCATATGATATCAAGAAAAAGGGGCTGGCCCTTTAATTATTGGCCAAAAGGGCTCTTAATTCTTTTTATTATAAATCGTTAGAGAGCAAAAATTAGTTATCAATTATAGAAGCAAAAATGTTCATCTCGAAGTTATATACCTGTACAGTATATTACTTTACTCATGTATTATATAATTAGGTGTTTAAAGGGGCCAATGCGTTTCATCTTTAGTGTATGTAACTTGATTATTTCAAAGAAATTTTTAAGGGCTATTACAGTATCGTAAAGTTAATCATGCTGAATTCAAATCTAATATTTGTTTTAAAATCGGACGATGCTTTGCAGAGATATCGAGGCTTGAAACTCGATTTTTCCAGAAATTTTTATTCCTATGGTCTTGGTTTAGAAAATAGTAAAAAGTTCATACTAAAGTTAACTCGCACTAAAAACAATTAAAAACTTTGTTAAGTCGTACTTGAACTTATTCAGTTTTTTTGTTAAATCGTTCTTGGAATTGTTTAGATTTTTGTTAATTCGTACCTAGAATAATTTGTATTTTGTTAAGTCGTACCAACAAGAATCGTTCGAATTCTTTTCTTTTGTTCGTCCTATAGCTATTGGTTTCGGAATCCTGCTGCAAGAAGGAATTGCTAACTTTTACATTTTACAGTAACGGAAGACCAACTCGTTGCTTTGCAACGAGCTTTGCTCTAGTTTAATTTATAATTCAATTTTTGCATTACTATTTACACACACTGTGTGGTAGTAGAACATAGGTGTAAATATATTGCTGTTGTATTACAAAAAGCGTCATCGATAATTTTATATAAAATCATTTAAAGAAGACATTTGTGGAAAATTTTCTCCATATTTGCTAATTTTAGACTGGAAATTTTCAATTACATGTACACAATTTGTAAACATGTGCGAAGGTAATTTAGACTAAGTGATACATGGAAATAGTGACTTTGTTTTAATTTATATCTGACAAAATGTTATTCAAGTGTGTTTGTTATGAGGTAAACATCAATTGAAAAATATTGAAAACATAAATAGTCAACGTCAAAGAGAATTGGATATTACAAAAAGACATGATTTGAGAAAGTGTGATTTCACGAAATGTCTGACATCTGCCGTGTGTCTGAGGCCCTGTACGTGGGTCTGTGTGGTTATATAGGGACACCTACAGAAGTGACCGTCAGGAGGGAGGTGGTGGACATGGCGGAGTTGATAAGGAAACCTGTACAGATACTTCGAGGTTATACAGACATGACGAGTGGTAGTGATAGAGAAGGTTTTAGGTTTAAATCTTCTGATATAGACACGATGTACTGGTCTACCAAGCATAAAGTCATAACTAACCTCTCACAATCCATTGTTTATGATCAGTCAAAACATTCCATTATTCTCATGGAGGACACTGATACACCACCGGGGTTTGTCAGATTACAGCTTCTGACGTCACCACGAGGTGATAGCTTTGAAAAGTCAGTTGTTCTAACTAATGACGGGATGTACGTATCAAGTATAAGGTGGAAACAAAGCATGTTGACGGCGATAAGAAAACGTAACTATTTGTACAATACAAAAAGTCATGGTCCTTGTGCAAACGGTTTCGCTGGTAATATAGAAGTTGACTTTGCTGATTCTTTCCATTGTTCCTTTTGGTCACGGTTAACCTATATTTGGAAACAAAGATGTACTCTGCATAACTGGCCTCCAAACCACGTTCTTGATGACATTCTAAAAAATGGTTGCCATTTTGTGCCCGTCGGGACCAAAATAGCAGGCGATGAAAATGAACTTGATTGGAGATTATCGTTTTCGCAGGCCGAACAAAAACTTGTCTATTCGATAAATCATACGCAATTTTTATGTTATGGGCTTTTGAAAATATTTCTAAAGGAAGTTGTCAATCGCGACAGAGAAGAACCATTCCTGTGTTCATATTTTATGAAGACAACGATGTTCTGGTTGATTCAAATAGGAAATATTACATGGTGCCCAAATAACTTACTGGATTGTTTCTGGAAATGCTTCAAATATCTGTTACTTTGCGTCCATCGTTGTGTGCTGCCAAATTTTTTCATTCCACAGAACAACATGTTTGCCAGCAAGTTATCAACAGTTAGAGGTGCACGCGAACGAGATTGTCTATTAGAACAATTGAACGGGTATTACGAAATGGGCGTGACCTGTTTGCTACAAAGTCAGACGGTCAGAACAATGATTGAACCAGTTATATGTAACAGCCTTGTCAGAATAGATCCACATATGGGGCATATCAAGAGTGCTGCTGATATAGATTTTTGTATCAGAATGGAAATACTTTGCAATGATTCTAGTTTTAAAGACATCAGGGCTAACTGTCTTATACTGAGGTTCATAGATTTTTTAAATCAATCCTTTACAGAATATGAGACATTAACGTTACAAAAATGTATGGCGAATGTTTTGGTAAAAACAGCATTCTTATATCTCAATAGTTTAACAGAAATTACAAAGAAGGTTGTCTACAGATCAGACAGACTGATACGTAACTTGTTGAAGCTGGCAGGTAGAGTAGGTGATGTGTCTTGTTTGTTGTACCTTGCTCTGTATTACTACAGAACATGTAGATACAGAGAGGCGCTTCATGTTACAGCTCTGGTTAAATCAAGACTCACACAGCCTTATATCATGTTTAACACAGTAGACCGAGAAAGGTACAATGAATCTGTGGTTGGTTGGTCACTGTCTAAACGTATGAAGAAGGCTTGGGTGTCTAGTGTACTTCTTCATGGTGATATTTATTATATACAGGAGATGGATTTAGAACAGAAAGTAAGCAAAGAAAACGGTCAACCATACTTGTATATTTCACCCTATGTGATGACAGACATGTTAAGCGTGTTATGTAACTACAGACTTGGTAACCGGTCCCAGTATCTACAGTCACTGACAGACCTACAGACACTGCTTCTCTATGATGACGGGCGTTACGTACTTTTAAGTATTAGAGACATCTCGTGGCAGATACTGGGGATCTGTCAGCACGTTGTGGGGGGCCTACATGGGGCGTTACAGTCTTATCAACAGTCACTGAGACAGAAACCATTCCACTATATACAGAATGCCACAAAATACAGAATTGCACTAGCTTTGGATCAATTAAGTCAGTGAAAAAGAGTGAGACGATTTATTGAATGGCCTTGATTCTACAAAATGAATTGCATAATTACTACGTTGACATATATCTGGAAATCAATTTTTTGAAAAATTAACTTGATAGTTGTAATAAATTTTTGGACATATGTCTTGATTCAACAGAAATTAGAGTAACGTAAACGGCAATTTGCTATTTTTTGGTCATGTTAAACACACAAAATAGGCAAACTTTTTAATTAAAAATGTTTTTTTTCTCAATTAATAAAGTGTGTATATGCATGATCATTAATTTTTTAAAAAATTATGTTTTACTTCATTTCTATGTGTATTGTATGATATAATTTGTTTCATCTTTTTTTGATATACCGTGTTTTTTTAGGTGTTGCTGTAAACGCAGCTGTACATTTTTGCCTATATATGTATGCTTTATATATTTTATATGTTCAGAAAGGATATTCTTATATCCCAGATGTAAAAAAAAATGTTTAAAACAGTAAAGTCATATATCCCTGACTCTCTTACATGTACCACATCAGCATGATGATGGACGGTATGGATATGTGTGTATTTCATGGATATAACTCATATACAAACCTATATAAATAGTTATAACATTACCTATTATAACGTGCATTTCTTAAATGAAGTGAATATTGTTTATTCAATTATTTATTCCTACATTGTGTGTGTTGTAAGAATATGATTATATTAATAACATAGATCATCCCAATCCACGTACATTAACTTTTTTACCGACAGAGGGATTTTCTTCACGTCACATTATATCACGACTTCTCTGCACAGGGAATCATTCTTGGTTTTTTTTTAATTTTTTTTTTTATTTTTTTAAACAATAATTCTATATGTACTAGTATACAATAGCTCATCATTGTAAAAGCATTCTTATATGTGTACAATTGATTGAGATTGTATCATGTTTGGGTTTATTGTACCATTCATTACAATAGTTTGTGATTGCAATACATGTACTTGTAAACTGTGGGTTTTGTTTCTTTAACATCATGTATGAGGAAACTATAAACAAGATATCTGTGAGCCAATGCTTACTAAGAATACCCCCGCTCTGATGTGAATATACAAAATAAGCACAGTCGTCATTTAACAGGAAGTTGACGTCCGATTAGTACAAAAATAAATCCCTCCATATGTATGCCTAAACAAATAGTGTGTTTAAATTTCAAGCATCTGCCATGAATAGTTGCTGGTAAAACTTTGACGAAAATCTGTTTGAAAATTTAGAGTAAAAAAAAAGGTCGTCATTTAACAGGAAGATTGGTACAAAAACAGATCCCACAATATGCCATGCCTAAACAAAGAGTGTGTTAAAATTTCAGGCACCCGAGATGAATAGTTGCCGAGACAAATGCGATAGAAATTTTTGTTACGGACTGACAGAAGGATAGACAGACACACAAGGGTTAAACACTATACACTCCTCTCCTTCGGAGCGGGGGTATAAAGAATAATTCTGAGCAAAATAGTGTAATTCAATAACGAACATAAGAAACTGAAAGGACCCCAAAATTATGCATTGGATTTCTCGTATAAAATAAAATTTATTCAATCAACACTCTATAATTTGACTTAATATTTTAATAATTGTTTCTTTTCATCATGTTAATTAAGTACAATCATTGAACACAAACATTTGATGGATATACGTCTCTTCACATGGAATAGCATGATCCCTATTGTTAATGAATTGATATCCAAATAAGACAACACGCATGTCATGACAAAACCATTTCTCTGTTCTAGTTTACAGCGCTGGGCCACTAATGACCTCTTGACACCCTTAGGCACACTGTATTGCGGGTTTAATGGCTGGTGCAGTTCTCTCCTCCTTTTTCACAGTGAAAACGTCACCGCACTGAAACAGTAGCTGGGCACTCAGTTTACACAGCTCTTGGTCTGGTACCGGAGGATTGAATGATTGGTCCAAGTTCTAAACGAAATAATCGTAAGTTATGGCGTATTTTTTTTAATGTACACAGTAAAAATACTGTCAATTCTTTATATGAGTATCATACTGTTAAATGTTTTTTGTTGTAAAGTAAATATATAGTTTATTTAAGATTGGACATCGCTTACCTTGTCAACTTTACAGAGTTTCGAATCTCAATATCTTTCCTGGCACACAGCGCACTTCAGAAATTGCCGATTTTGGCCAGGATGTCTTTTTTTGAGGAAGCGCCGTTGATCTCTCTGTCTGGACTTTTTTTCTTCATACACTACTAGTTTTGATGATGTCTCTAAATCTGCATAATTAAAAAAAAAATTAAACAAAGTAACCTGTATCAGATGCAATCCTACATTAAGCTAACTCAACAACAAAAGAACCCCAAAATGATTATACTGCTTACCTTTTTCTCTTAGAGCCTGAAGCTCCTGTTGACAAGAACTCTGGATTTTCTGGAACAGTTTCTTTCCAGCAAACTCCTTCGAAACACCGAGCGAGGCAAAGATAGCAGGTGCCCTGAAGCGCACAATCACACAAAAATTGCTATAAATTGGAATTCCGAATAAAAGGGCGAGGCGACCAAAGGACGAAAGATAATAGAATTTAATAAAACATTAAAATCTTGGGGATAAAAAAATTAATTAGGTTTACAATTTTATTCAATGTATTTACTTTAAAATTACTATAAAAAGTGAATGTCAAGAAAATGAAAAATCTTTCTTACTGGGTTTCATTTCTTTTTTTTTGATAACGGGACGAGGATGCAGTTTGTTGTCTCCCACTATATGTCCTAGACATTCCATCTTTGGGTACGCCAATGAACACTTTGTTGGCCTTGCTGTGGGATTTGCTGAACTTAGACGCTGCAAAACCTCAGAAAGCACAGACATATGATGATCAAAAGTATCAGTAAAGATCAAAATGTCATCGATGAAATTGTCCACATCTGATACATTTTGCAACACCTCACGCATGAGACAACAAAAAGTTGCTGTAGACATGAGAGTATACACATTCAAAGCTCGCCCTTTCAACAGAGCACTTAAATGTGTAGACCACAACGATTTTCCCAACCCATAGCTGTCGCATATCTCTCAAACCTTCTCAAATAGCTATCAATGTCATCTTTATTCTCTTCGAATGGAGGTATTTTAGGAAGATTGGGTTTAACCACCGCGTCAACAGCCTTACCTCTAGCAGTTCTCTCTGTCATTTCTAACTCGTGTTCCTCTTCTAACTCCTTCATTTTCATTTCGTAGTACAAACGTTCCATCATAAGTTGATGTTCTCTTTCATCTTTTTCTTTCTGACGAAAGTGGACTGATTCAATATGCACATAAAAGTTTTACTTTTGAATGTTGAAAAAACAAATGAACTAACCGTAGATTCTTGAAAACCACCAAGTCTCTCTGGAGCCAATTGCTGCATTCGGCCTCATGTTCCTCAGAATGTCTACAACTAAAGTGATTAAATTGTAAACTAAGTGTCAGTATCTTTTGTCAATGTTTTCAATCTTTTACTGAATGAAATGGTGTCAGAAAAGAGAATTAATTGTATGTTGCTTATGAAAGAAGAAACAGCCAATCAGACCCAACCTAAAAGAAAGTAAACCCCAACTAAACCCTGGGTTTACTTTTCGGGTTTACTCTGGGTGTACTCGGAGTTTACTAGAGCAGACCTAGAGTTAACCCTGAGTAAACCCAAAGTAAACCCTGAGTGGTCACAGAGAGTGAACTCCGATAAGAAAAAGACCCCAGAAAGCAGATGCTATATGTGTGTATTTAGAATATACAAGGGGCGGGGCTTACAGGCGATAAGATAAGTAAGATAAAAGACAGATCTGCTTCACACTCCAGTGCGTAAATTGGACCCCATAAGCAATACCAGGGTAAACCCAGAGTGGACCAAAAGTAAACCCAGAGTGGACCAAAAGTAAACCCAGAGTGGACACAAATATTTAAAAAGCAAACCCCAGGTAAACCCAAAGTAAACTCCAAAAGTAAACCCGGGGTTTAGTTGGGGTCTACTCTGGTGTTAGGTTTTGTCTGATCGGTACTGTATATGATGTAAGTCAGTAACAATTCTAAATCATATTTACCGTCCACCTGCCCACATGTTTATTGTTGATATGGTGCAGGATCCTCATCCATCTCTTCAACAGACGCTAGACACTGCCTTTACAAGTACTGCAGCACCACCAAAAATGATTCACAATAGGCCGTATTCATTGCAATAGTCCTCTGCATCCTGGTTTCTTGGCAATATCAGGAAGAGCTGTTGTGAGCGTCTTGGCTTTATGCCAAATGTCCAAGCTGTGCTGCAGGCGCTTGTATGGTTCTGATTTTACAATTAATTTTATTTATAGAAATAGGGATTACTGAAAATGTGAATACCAGTACACAATTGTCAATTCACATATGATTTCATTATTGCTCCTAGAATCATGCAATGCAGTTCAACATCACCCTCGGGGCTAAAATGAAAATTGTAGTGTCATATTGTTTACTGGGTTATATAAGTGATAGTGAGTAAATGTCAAAACATTTAAAATAATTTCAGACACATGCAAGCTATTCAATGATCGAGGAAACTAAATGTTGAGTAGCAGTCATTCTTTTGATTTTATGATTGCATACATACATGTACGTTATTTTATGTTTTAACATTATTTGCTGATGTTCCTTATGTTTCCATGAATACGTCAATAGAATTTTCAAGAAAGTGATGCATGACACTTTAGCAACAGCTAGGCATAATAAAGTAACTGTAGTTTCATGTATAATTTAGTAAGACAGATAAAGTATTTGCAATCCTTCTAATAAAATCAACCTTTTGTCACACAGATGTATACTTACTCATCAAAGAAATTATGTTTCTACTAGCATCAGAAATGATTTCCCATATAACAAGAGGAGAGTCAGTAAGAAGATGCTGTAGTCCTCTGTCAATGAGAAGCCTTTCCATCTTGGAACTGTGCCTATCAACTTCCCTGGAATCCCCAACTTCCATGTGTATTATGGCCTTGGTATTAGAATCCATAAATACTGCAGGTGATCTACTTGCACAAAATCCTGAAAGCATAATCATGGAAACATTTGTTTTGGATTTAAAATTCTATCAATTGTAATTGACCAGGTAGTACCTGATCAAAAATATCAAACAGAGTTTCTAAAAAGGTACAACAGGGGTAATACTATAAGAGTTTGGCACTTCATCCTTTGTCTTAAATGTTTGTAATTTACAAATTTAAATATTAATCAGGTGAGTCAAATCGTACATCTACAGCCACACTAAGTGGTAAACCTCCCAACTTCGAGTACACATCTGAAATGTGCTTCTGGAACTTTTCCTCTATTGCAGTCTGTAAAAAGCATTAAAATTTTTTTTTTGATTATCTGTTTAGATGCATTATTTTATATTATAAACTTCAAGATCAATACTAAAATTATTATACTGGTAGTTAATATTTACCCTATACTGAAGTTGCATCTTGTAAAATTGGCGGGAAGATCCAACAACAAGGTTTATAAATTTGGCACCTAGGGCAAATTTTTCCCAAGAAGCACCTAAAAATAGTATGTTAAATAGTATTCACAAAGAACTGTGAAGAAAACAGATATTATCCATAAAGTAATCAAGGACATCCTGAGAGACACTGTGCATATTCTTTATTTAAACAATAAAATGCTTTCTTTGGTGATTCATGCGGGATATGAAGGTGGCGACATTGCAGAAAAAATATATAACCCGCGTTAGCGGGTTATGTAATTTTTTTCTGCAATGATCGCTACCTTCATAACCCGCGTGAATCATCAAAAAAAGCATTTTATTGTTTATATTTACATCTTTCTTTTAACTAATTAATAAATTGATTACAAAAAGTAAGTAAAATTCACTAAATTACTGTTAATGTACATAAGTACGATAGCTAGAAGAAACAGCCAAATCGTCTCCTGTGAGACTTTGAGTCTGACATCATCATGATTATTTCGTGCAGCCCGTGATTTTTCTTAGGTCGCTGAAGGTTTCGACCAATCGATAAACAGGGCGTGTCGATTGTAGTCCTGTCAGTTTCGTGTCAGTTTCAGCCGCTGTAGATTTCGACCAATCGATAAACGGGGCGTGTAGATTTCAGTCTGGCTGTTTCTATAGAGCTATGAATTAACTATAAGTTTCCGTAAGAAATAGAGGGAATCATACTCAGTAGATGTAAATATTCCTTATTGACCAAAGGAGCCATGTGGGTCATAGGTATATAATACACACAATTAACAGGAGAATGGCGGAGGATTCTACATGGTATATATATCAGATGGGCTAACAGTGTACAATATCATTAATATATAATATATATGTAAATATACATAAGAAAGATATCATAAGGTATTAACATATTAAATTCACTCTTAGCTTCGAAGCTGTTAATAAATATTGACAAAGTTTCTGAATAGATTTGAAGTTATCATAAGAAAACAACAGTTAACTGTATATAATGGCCTGTCTGATTTATGCACCTGCAAATACAGTAATAAACACACCCATTAGGAAATTAGAAATTGTAATGGTAAATAATGGTTATTAGATCCTTTTTCCAAATGAGTTTTCTAACACAAATCTAATAAGAAATCAATGTCAAAATATATTATCTTCATTTTAAAACACAATCAAGAACATATACATAATAACATTAATTAGCTTCCTACCTGTGAGAAGCACCATGAGTTGTAGTAAAATACTAATGAAGCTTCTGCCTCCATAAAATGGTGTGGAAATCTATTTTCCTGGATGGCCATTCTGAAAAATAATATACATAAGGATATACATGTACATGTGGTGTCTGAACATGAATAATTAGACAACATTTATTCCTAGAGTAAAAAATTAATCATCAAAACCCCTTAACCACGAAAAATATGAAAACTATTAAGTCACATAAAAATATTTCAAGTACATGTGTATTACATGAAATATGTTCTGTTGACTTCTTCCTAATTAGAAAAAAATAGTTCCATAACATATTTTTTTTTGAAATTCTATATAAAGAAAGTGTTGTGTACAACAACTTGATATAATCATGCATTGATATATTTTGTATCCGTGCAAATATGGGAACAGTATTAAAGAAATGGGTATGACTTCAGTTAATGTGATCAACAAATATTATAATTTTATCAGTAATGAGTATTATGTAATCTTACACAGCAAAGGAATTTGTACTTCACTCCTGCTGGTATCTTTTCTCCTTCAACAACTGTGGACGGGACTATGGGCTTCCCACACTGCTCACATAATGTCCTCTTGATGAGACTCACGAGGGCACCCTCACCAACAACAAATCTCCTCTCTCTCAGAAGAGAGTATTCATCTTCATAGTTTTCTCTAGAAATATTGATACAATGTTACGTAATTATATGTAACTTATGATATTTTAGCAAAAACATGTACTAATGCACAACTTATTGAATCATGTTATAATGGGTTTATTCATGGTTATTATAGTATACATTGTAGCATAATAAATATTAAATATGCAAACAAATATGAAGTACATATGAATGCTAAGTCCAGGTTATTACATCATCTATATTTGTACATTGATACATATGAGTAGTTTATACCGTGTCTCATTCCACATTTCATTTCCATCTTCATAATCCTCCTCCTTATGCTCCTCTTCCAATGATTCCTCATCACCAAATATCTCTCTTATCAATTCATTGACTTCATCGTCATCCTAGGGGGAATATACATGTACATGTAACATAACATCTCAAAATAACCTGTTGCACAGAAATTAATTTACAAAGATCTTCTATTGGTTAATTTTATTATTAAAATTTGATAAATTTCATTGAAGCAACTGAAAAACTAATCAGGCATCCTGAGATAAGTGCATGTACTAAGTTTTATTTTGTTTGAATAAAGGGGGTATATTCCTTATGAGAGAGGAACAGAAACATTCATATAACAGAAGCATCATCAAGCACTATAAAGTGTTTTTATAAGTATTACATGTAAATTTGCCTTTTTGTACTTTTAAATTTGTAAAGACTAAAAAGATTTTAATACTATAACAGTAAGATGGAAATATAATGACAGATGAGACCATGACTAGAACCTCGGCCCCTGATTCTACTAGTCATGTGATCTACCAGTTGAACTTTCTGGTGTGTGCAATGGTACTAGTCTAACCATCACACTCTGCAAAACAGTATCATAATTTAAAAAATACAGAAATATTCAATTCTGTTATTCACACGCAGTAATAAATACATTAATAAATGACTTTTGGCACTAACCATCTTCAGTTAATTTTAATAATTATATACCTCTCAGCTATAATTATCTTCATCTATCTCCATATTCTCCACAAGTTGGTCTTCCATGTTCAAAATATGAAAAACCTACAAAAAATGACTAATCGGTTATATGATGTGCAGATAAAAGTCATAATAAATATAGTGGCATAGGAACAATCTATTCTAATAACAACAATTTCTCTCCAGTGCATCGTAACACAACTATTACTCATAAAAAAATGCGCTGGTGTGAACTAATACATGTATATGTATATGGTATAAGGTCAGTTTGATCCCCTTCTCCTGCGTGCGATTATAGGTGAAGGACTGGTCCAAGTCCAGTTTAGTTTTAAAAGTATGCTCCAAGATCGTAAATGTATACATAGTTTAATCAAAGCTCACATTGTAAGTAACAGCATTCATTTAAATTGAAATGCATAATCACGACGGCAATGCAATGCGCAAAACATGACAGATATCATATGGGAATCATTACAATTTGCACGTTACATGTGAATCGCGTAAATTGAGATGGGATAACATACATCTTATATTATTTCAAAAGCAAATAATAAGAAAAGAAGTTATTTTATTGAACGTGCATTGGATTTCACGCTAACAATACATAAAACAGTTATACGTAACTTAAAATTATCTCTTCAAAGAAATTTCCATGTTTATAAATTACTTCTCCCCAAATCGATCTTTCGGTTTCAGAATTCCGGTCTTGCGCAGTGTTCACTTTATAGCAGTTCGAGCACGGATAATGGCTGCAAGACGAGATTGTTTTTCTAAACTAATAAAAATGTGGGAAATGTTTAGGAATAGTGTGGAAAACACTTCCTACTTACTTTGTATCGTATTTGGATGCTGCAACTATAATCGCTCTCTTCTGTATCGCCAGGAATCCACGCAAAGTACTTCCTTCTAATTTGTCAACCAGTGAACGCGACCGTGTTCGAAAGAAGGAGAAATGACCAGTGTAGCTCTTTATATACACTCCGTCTGCACGAAATTCATGTTATTTTGTGGATAAGAGTGGTACTTCTTTATATTTTGTTATTCAGTTCGGAATTTCCCTGACTTTACTTTTGACACGTACTCCCCGAGATGTTTACATCTCGACCACACTCGTCTAAAATCAGTCACGCATAGCGAACCTTCAGAATAACCCCCGATTTTAGAACTCTAAGCGGTATTAGATATTCTAACGGGCTATTTAAATCGCGGCGCTTCAGCTTTAAGAACAGCACGTATCTGTCTTTAAAATATGCATAATCTGTTCATGTGCAGTATCTTCGGTGCTTTTGATTTGAAAACAGTTTTCTTTTCAGATAATAAAAAATCGTTTAAAAAGAGTATCCTTTTGAAAATATATATTTCTTCGGCAAACTTTAAAAATTAATCGAAACTATACCTTTTTTTGATTTCCTTAACTGTATGCATGTTGTTATTTAACAATTTATTCAACTAACTTTTTAGAGGTCCGTGTTGCTCTGCTTTGAATTTGTATTTCGTTTTAATGATTTTTGAGATGGTTGACAGTTTGTTATTGTCATTTTTTATTTAAAAATATGATTTTAAATAACACCAAGCATCCCTTTCTTTGTACATGCACCTTTTACTGACATAGTGATTGTTTTCATGCTGCATTACTTCTGGACATCTTTGCACTGGAAAATATTCCATTTGTTCTTCTTTCTTTACTTAAATCTTACTCAATTACTCTCAATATCTTGTTATGTATTTCTTGGGATCAAATAAAATTTATTAAATCAATTCTATCATATTTTAAAGGGACTTGGACACGATTTGAGCTCAAAATTTTAAATTTTATTTTTCCTTTTTTAATGTTTAGAATGGTTAATTTGGGTATTTTTAATGCCTCCTCAAAATTTGAAAGTCAAATATTGAGTTACATGCAAGATACAGAGTTTGAAATTTTCTCTTTTGTAAACAAAGCTCGAGTCTTGTTATTGTTTACATATGTGTTTTATTGGTATAAGTTTCAATTAAAATGTTGCTTTTTCTGTTGATAATATTATTTATGAACAGATTGAATCAGTTTATCTTGTTTACTACAAGTCATTTTGTCAAAGAAATGGTAATTCCTTACTTTACATTATTTGTAAACAAATATAAGACTCGAGCTTTGTTTACATAACAATGAATTCTAACCTCTGTATCTCTCTTATTACTTGACTTCTAACATTCAAACTTTGGTCAACTATTCAAAATGCACTAGTAAACCATTTTATATATAAAAAATAAAAATTTGATCTCAAATCGTGTCTAGGTCCCTTTAAAAATATCTTATCATTTGTTTCTATTTATTAAGCTAAATGCATGCACATATGTCATAAATTTAAACATGAACATATAATAGTTATGTGCATCTGCGCATGAAATCGATACAATGGGTTTTTTCTTTTTCTGATGAGAAGTATTAATTGCAGTTAATTGCATGTAAGTCTAGAGGAGTGGTCTGAATTTTGGTGTTTTTGATACTTTATCAAATTTATTGCCTTTATATTACTTGTTTGATATTATTTGATATCATTTTTACCTTTTATGTAAGTATTCATATACGTGTAGTAAATGTTTCCGTAATGTAGTAGACCAAGGCACAGTGGATGAAATGTTATCCAGAAATCAGGAAACCCGTTTGAAAATGGACAGTTTCATACAGAGGTCAAGTTCAATCCATATAAAATTCTTGTCTGTCTTGTGCTTTTGAATTTTGATAAAGATTCACTGCAACAAAGCCTTGTTTATGCTTCGTCATAATTTAAATTGAATGCTGTGAGATTCATTAACAGTCCCGCCGGTAGAATTAGCTTATTCAAAGCTTTATCTTATGCGCCAAAGTTATCCAAACAGGAAAATGGGAATTTCATTGATCTAGATGAGCTTGATCCAGATGACACCATTACATCTCATATGGATAAGAATCCAAAAACAGAAAAGGAGAGTGAGAACACTATAAGTAACCGACAACTAGATACTTGGCTACTGAATTATTTACTGTCAGACATACATGTACAGTTGCAATCAATTAAGAGTTATTATCAGAAACTCCATGCTGTCTGTTATGTGTATCTCAATAGGTCGTCTCAATAGGTCGTCTCGTCTTTATTGCTGTTGATTATCAGAAAATTCATGTGACAACTTTTAGGCGTAGTAATTTCACAGGGTTGACTTAAAATGACTTCAAATGCGTTTTGTTTGATGGTTAATTGTCTTTCAAATACACTGTAAATACACTAAATAAAGAAGAGTTGGCTATATATGCGTGCACGATCGTATTTTTGACCGTTTCAAGTGAATCTTTTGTTAAAATGCAAGAACATTGGAGATTAAAATCATAAACACGGTATAATAAATCTACTTACATGGCAATGTTAGATACAGTGTTGCTGAGGTAGACGATGTGATACAGGGACCTGCTGTCTTTTGCAAGAAGAAGAAAAAAATACAAGATGCCATATATTACAACGAGATGTGATTTGAACAGAGTGTTCCTGATAGTGTCCAAAATTTGAGACAAATCAAGTTCAGGTCAATCAGTCACTATTTCATAATTTAAGTTAAAAGTTTACAGTTACAATTTTGCAGACATGTGAATTAAATTTACTAATTACATGTAGGATTCATGGCTTGTTGAACACTATATGAAAGTTGTTTTTAAGAACTTTGTATAGAATTATAGAAACATATTCAATTTTTAAATTTAAGATATATGTAATTCTTTACAAAATGGAAGTTTGTAAGTAAAGAAAGTTATGATTTGAAGATAAGGTAGATCTGATGGGTAATTTTTTGACCACCAAGTCTCCTCGGCAGCCAATGAACAATGTATTGTGAAATGTGTGTTTATAAACAAATTAGGTTAACCAAGAATGTTTCATAATGATTATCATGATCATAGTTCTTATCAATTTTAAGACTTTATCAGTTCAATCAAGGCTTTAT
>WFKH01010211.1:52222119-52261994 GCA_016163765.1 Magallana hongkongensis | reverse complement strand
ATTTTAATTCTGGATTAAATTATTTTCACCACTGTGTGATAGTAAAACATTGGTGTAAATATTTTATAGTTTTATCACAGAAAGCTTGATTGATAATTTTAATCCAAATCATCTAAAGCGAAAGTAGACATTTTTGGAAAAAAAAAAAGCTCCGGAGATTTTTTCAATATCGCTATTTTTAGACTGAAAATTTTCTGTTACAGGTATACGATTTGTTAACATGTACGAAGGTAAAGTAGACTAAGAGATACAAAAAATCCAGAGTATTTGTCTTAATTTATATCTGAAACAATGTTATGCGAGTGTGTTCGTTATTAGGTTAACATCATTGAAAACTAAATCAACATGAGTACTCATTGCCATAGAGAATAAGATATTACAAAAAGAAATAATTACAGAAAGTGCAATTAACGGAATGTCTGACAATTGCCGTGTGTCTGGGGTCCTGTACGTGGGTCTGTGTAGTCATATAGGGATACCGACAGAAGTGACCGTCAGGGAGGAGGTGATGGACATGGCGGAGATGATAAGGAAACCTTATGAAATACATGAAGGGCATAGAAAGATGTACAGTGGTAGTAGGAGGGAAGGTTTCAGGTTTGAATCTTCTGACATAGACGTGATGTACTGGTATACCAATCATAAAGTGATAACCGATGTGTCCCAGTCCAGTGTTTATGATCTGTCAAAACATTCCATTATTCTCATGGAGGACACTGATATACCACCGGGGTTTGTCAGACTACAGCTTCTGACTTCACCACGAGATAAATGCCTGACACCGTCAGTTGTTCCATTCAATGACGGGATGTACGTATCAATTATAAGGTGGAGACAAATAATGTTGACTAAGATGAATGAAGATAAATCGTTTAACAATACAAAAAGTCATGGTCCTTGTGCAAACGGTTTCCTTTGTAATGTAGAAACTGACTATGCTCTTTGTTTCCATTGTTCCTACTGGTCACGGTTAACCTGTTATTGGAGAAAAAGATGTACTCTGCATAACTGGCCTCCAAATCACGTGCTTGGTGACATTCTTAGAAATGGTTGTCATTTTGTGCCAGTTGGAAGTAAAACAGCAGCCGGTGAAAATGAACTTGATTGGAGATTGTCATTTTCTCAGGCAGAACAAAAACTAGTGTATTCCATGAACCATACGCAATTTCTGTGTTATGGGCTTTTGAAAATATTTCTAAAGGAAGTCGTCAATTGCAACAAAGAAGAACCATTCCTGTGTTCGTATTTCGTAAAGACAACGATGTTCTGGTTGATACAAATAGGACATTTTTCATGGTCCCCCAATAATTTATTGGATTGTTTCTGGAAATGTTTCAAATATCTATTGCATTGTGTCGATCGACGTATGTTGCCAATTTTTTTCATCCCACAGAACAACATGTTTGCCAGCAAATTGTCTACAGTTAGAGGTGAACGCACACGAGATTGTCTGTTTGAACAACTGAACGGGTATTATGAAATGGGCGTGACCTGTTTGCTACTAAGTCCAACGTTAAGAGCAATGATTGAACCAGTTATTTGTAACAGCCTTGTCAGAATAGATTCCCTTCTGGGCCATGTCAGGAGTACTGCTGATACAGATATTCGTATTAAATGGGAAATCGATAGGATAGGTTTTTAAAAAAAGAAAAGCCATATGGAAAATTTTTCTAATTTTGAGGTTTATAATAATTTTGTCAAATCAATCACTTACACAATATGAGACATTAACATTACAGCAATGCACGGCAGATGTGTTAGTGAGAACAACATTTATTAGATATAATATCATATCATCAGATATCAACAGATCAACATATTGTAAAAATAAGGCAGTATACAGATCAGACAGACTGATTGGTAACTTGTTGAAGCTGGAGAGTAGAGTGGGTGATGTGTCTCGTTTGTTGTACCTTGCTCTGTATTACTACAGAACATGTGGATATAGAGAGGCGTTTCATGTTACAGCTCTGGTTAAATCAAGACTCACACAGCCCTATATCATGTATGAAACAGTGGACCGAGATAGGTATAATGAATCCGTGGCCGGTTGGTCTCTGTCTTAACGTATGAAGAAAGCTTGGGTATACGATGTACGTCTTTATAATGATGTTCATTTCATCAAAGAGCTAGAATTAGAACAAAAATTAAGCAAAGAAAATGGTATATCAATCCTGTTTATTTCACCCTATGTATTGACAAACATGTTAAGTGTGTTATGTAACTACAGACTAGGTATGCGGTCCCAGTGTCTACAGTCACTGACAGACCTACAGACAATGCTGCTCTATGATGACGGGAAATACGTACCTTTATATCTCAGAGACCTCTCGTGGCAGATACTGGGGATCTGTCAGCACGTAGTGGGGGACCTACACGGGGCGTTACAGTCTTATCAACAGTCATTTAGTCAGGAACCAATGCACAAAATACAGAATGCCACAAAATACAGAATTGCACTAGTTTTGAATCAATTAAGTCAGTGAAAAAGAGTGGGACGAATCAGTGAGTTGCCTTCATTCTACCAAATGAATTGCATAATAACTACGTTGACTTATATATCAGGAAATCTATTTTTTTTCAAATCAACTTGATAGTTGTAATTAAGTTTTGGATAAATGTCTTGACTCAACAGAAATTAGAGTAACGGAAAAGACAATTTGCTATTTTTTTGTCATGTTAAAAACACAAAATACGCAAACTTTCTGAATTAAATATGATATAATTTACTCAATTGATATAGTATGTCTATGCATGATCATTAATTGTTTAAACAAATAAGTCTTACTTCATTTCTATGTGTATTGTATGATATAATTTGTTTCATCTTTATTTTGATATACCGCGGGTTTTTTGGGGGTGTTGCTGTACACACAGCATTACATTTTGCCCGTATATGTTTATATATGTATTTTATATGTGCAATAAGGAAATATTTTAAATCCAAAATGTAAAAAAAAACAATTTTAAAAACAGTAAAGTCATGGATCCGTGACTCTTACGTGTACCACATCAGCAATTTGAGTTGTTGGACAGTATGGATGTGGAGGTTATTTCAAGGATATATCTCATATACCAACTAAAACAAAGTTATAACATGATCTATTCTAACGTGCATTTCTTAAATGAAGTGGAAATTGTTTATTCAATTACTTATTTCCAACGGTGGGTGTGTTGTAAGAATATGATTATACTAGTTAGACCATTATTTATACACCGGACTGACTACGGTTTCTTCCGTTTTTCATGACAATGAGAACACGGCGGTTGCGATCGGTAGACAGGGGATGCTTACTCCTCCAAGGCATCTGATCCCACCTCTATCTTTTTAGAGGTCCGTGTTGCTCTGCTTTGAATTTGTATTTCGCTTTATGGATTTTTGAGACGGTTGACAGTTTGTTATTGTCATTTTTCATAAATAACATAGATCATCCCAATCCACGTACATGAACCTTATACTGACAAAGTAATTGTCTTCACGCCGCATTTTATTGGGACTTCTCTGCACAGGGAAAAATTCCTGGTTTTTTGTTCACTTTTATAAACAATAATTTTATATGTACTATTATACAATGGCTCATCATTGTAAAAAGAATTCTAAATTGTGTACAATCAAGTGAGATTGTATCATGTTTGTATTTATTGTGCCATTCATTACAATATTTTGTGATTAAAAAAATTGGTTTTTGTTTCTTTAACATCATGCATGATGCAATTATAAACAAGATATCTGTGAGTCAATGCTTACTTGTAATACCCCCGCTCTGATGTGAATATACAAAGTAAGCAAAGTCGTCAATTAACAGGAAGATAACGTTTGATTGGTACAAACAAAATTGCCTTAATAGTGTGTAAAAATTTCAAGCATCCGCGATGAATAGTTGCTGGGAAATCTTTGACGAAAATGTGTTAAAACAAGAGATGTTTGTAAAACACTTACTGTAAACCAACTTTTATTCGCGAGCGAAAAATTTTTGTGAGGTTTTTATCGACGCAAATATGCAGTCCTTGTAAAAAAAAAAAAAAAACGTGTTGGGTTAAGATTTGAACACGAACTTTATTTGTCGCGAACCAGTTTATCTCCGGTAAATCGTGAAATAAAGTCGTCGCGATTAAAAGTAGGTTTACAGTATGCCCCTTCCTTGGAAACATCTGCAAAACAAGAGGCCCATGGGCCACATCGCTCACCTGAGCAACACTAGACATAATAAAATCAGCTAAATATAAACCTACATCAAACTTTGAACCTTATATGTGGCACAAGAATTATCCAGGTCCACAGTCTAAACTGAGAATCAACAAATGTCAATATGATTGCATATTGGTAAAGACAACGACGACAACGACAGACATCGGACAAATTGTGATCAGAAAAGCTCACTTGAGCCTTTGGCTCAGGTGATCTAAAAAATTGAATGGAAACTGCAAACAATTGAAATGTTTCTAAGTTCATGAGGCATAACTGTCGAAAATTGTTTGATCCTTCCTAAAATTAAACTTAAACTAGATATTATTATAATAAAGCTGTATACAAAATATGTGCATTCTCTGCAAAGAAAATGAACGAAAACTGCAATTAATTGGAATTTTTTACGTCCAAGAGGCATTACTCTGTCGAAAATTGCTCGATCGTATCCAATATAAAACTTGATCTTGATATTATCATGGTACACCTGTATACAAAATTTCATTCCAATATGTCCTTCCTCAGCGAAGAAAATGAACGGAAACTGCAAATAATTGGATTTTTGTTTACGTCAAAGGGACATAACTCCATCGAAAATTGCTCAATTGTACCCAAAATCAAACTTGACCTAGATATTATTGTGGTAAACTTGTATACCAAATTTCATTTCAATATGTGCATCCTCTGTGAAGAAAATGATCGGAAACTGTTGGTGGACCGACCAATGACAGCAGCAAAGCATTATGCCCTCCCTTCTTCGAAGTGGGGCATAAAAATAAAGTCATCATTTACCAGGAAGTTGACGTCCGACTGGTACAAAAATAGATCCCACTATACAGGATGCCTCAACAAACAGTGTTAAAATTTCAAGCACCTGCGATGAATAGTTGCTGAGAAAAATGCGACAGAAATTTTTGTTACAGACAGGCAGACAGACAGACACACAAAGGTTAAACAGTATAGCCCCCCTCTCCTTTGGAGTGGGGTTTATAAAAAAATATTTCTGAAATAAATAGTTTAATTCAATAACAAACATACGAAACTGAAATGACCCAAAATAATGTAATGGATTTCTCATAAGAAAAAAAAATATTCAATCAACACTCTCTAATTTGATTCATAATTTTAATAATTATTGTTTCTTTTCATCATGTTAATTAGGTGCGATCATTGAACACAAACATTTGATGGATATGCATCTCTGCACATGGAATAACATTATGCCGATTGTTAATGGATTGAGATCCAAATAAGACAACACACATGCCATGACAAAACCATTTGTCTGTTCTAGTTTACAATGCTGGACCCCTAACGATCTCTTGCCACCCTTAGGCACACTGTATTTCGGGTTTAATGGCTGGGGTAGTTGTCTCATCCTTTTTCACAGGGAAAACGTCACCGCACTGAGACAGTAGCTGGGCACTCAGTTTACACAGCTCTTGGTCTGGTATCGGAGGGTTGAAGGATTGGTCCAAGTTCTGAATAAAATAATCTTAAATTATGGCATCATGGTTTTAATATGACAAACATAAAAATACTGTCAATTATTTTGTACAAAGATCATACTGTAAAATCTTTTTTGTTAAGTAAATATAGAGTTTATTTAAAATTGAACATCGCTTACCGTGTCAACTCTACAGAGTTTCCGTCGGATCTCGATATCTTTTCTGGCACACAGTGCCCTTCGGAAGTTGCCGATTTTGGCTAGGATGTCCTTTTTGGAGGAAAATGCTGTTGATCTCTCTGTCTGAACTTTCTTAAGAGAATCTTGTAGTTCATACACTACTGGTTTTGATGGTGTCTCTGAATCTGCATTAATTTTTTAAAATTTACTAATAAGTTAAATATGAAGCTCTCCTTCATCAGATGCAAACCAACAGTTGGTTCTCATCAACAAAAGAACCCCAAAATGACTACACTGCTTACCTTTCTTTCTTTGAGCCTCAAGCTCCTGTTGACAAGAACTTTGGATTTTCTGGAACAGTTTCTCCCCAGCAAACTCCTTGGAAACACCAAGTGAGGCAAATATAGCAGGTGCCCGGAAGCGCTGGAGAGCTGAACCGGTACTGGCCGGTTTGGGTTGTGAAGACTGAACCAGACTTGTCCAGTCTATATCCACTATATCCATTATACCTACAATCACACAAAATTTTCCATAATCTGGAATTCAGGACAAAAGGGGGAGGGGGCCAACAGACGAAAGATAACAGAAGAATATAATATTAGCATTCAATTTTTTTTGGTGGGAAAAATGAATTCGGTTTACAGTTTAATTCATCTTGATGTATTTCTCTTCGTGCTTGTACTTTAAAATGATAACGAAAAATGCCTGTCAAATATTTTTTTTTTAAAATCTTTCTTACTGGGTTTCTTTTCCTCTTCCCCTATAACACTGCCCTCTTCACTTGATATCTCCTCCAGAGACAAATTGTCATCAGAATTCTCCTCCTCATCTGTAACAGATCAGCATAATAAATCTTTTATTTTTTGTACACATTTTGTTCTCTTATTGCAAATCAGAGTCCCTAACATACATTACAATCAAATGTTTTTAAGGAAGACAACTGATTAACTTGAATCCTAATAAACTATAATTCTTTACCATCTTAAACATTTTACAGAAAAAAGTTTTTCCACTAACCTATATCGTTCTTGTCTTCTTCTTTTGGGGGCTGAGCCACTGTTTTGCTCTCTGAAGTCTCTCTTTTGCTCCTCTCCTTTTCTCTGTCTTCTATAGAGCTGGCTCTTGCTTTGCTGTAAATAGACACAAGTCCTGTAATACAAGAGCTCTCAAGACAATACATTTTCATTTTCATCAGGTTTGTCTTTACGCCTTCCCACAAAAAAGACCTTTTAAACCAGACAGGATTTCACATTTTCTAACGCCCTTGATTGAAGGACCAGGTTTCTCAATCTACTCACCTTGACCTTTCTTTGCTGCTAGGTCGACTAGAGGTTCTGTTGTCTGGTGAGCGGTCACGTTTACTGCGGTCAAACGAGGATCGTCTGCTTCGGTTGTCACGGTGACTGCTGCGCCCGGTGCTGCCTATGCTGCTACGACTCTGACTTCTCTGTCGTCGAGTTTGAAGATGTTCTGGTAAAGCAGATGCCACCTGTGTTGTAAACAAATACATCATTTAATCAAAAGAAGAAAAATATTTCTAGGGCAGATATCTATAAAATGTAAAACATTTTTCCAACAAATTCCCTTAAGGTCCGACAGTAAAAATGGTCAAATTTTTTGACAAGAACACCTAAGGAATCAGGATGTTGAAGATATGTCTTTTAAAAAAAATAATTTATATTATGAGAGAACATGATTTCAAATTTCTTTATGCACATACGAAAACAACAAGTAAAAAGAATTAACTTATGTATATCTGTTAAAGATAACTTGCAAAACTGCACACAAATTTAGAGCCCCCAACCCCCCGCTCCAATCTGCCATCACTTTTGCCCACCTGCTCTTTCTCTGTGTCGTCTGCTGTTTTGGGGACCTCCTCTGAATCCTCTGACCAATCACTGTGCTTGTTATCTGGCTGGCTGCCCTGAGATCGTCTGCTGACTGAAACAAGAGAAATGGACGGCAGAGAGTAAAACATAGGAAATCACAGATTACAAAGCTCACCGAGACAAGGCATCACCTTTATGAGGAATCACCTTTATGAGACCACCTTTATCATATTATATGAAAATCATAGTGAATAATGATCTTGGATATACATGGATACTGTTTTGACACAATATCGTATAACTATATCATATGTTAAAAAATTGTATCATAATATATAATATATGACACAATATAGTATTATATGATACAATATCATATTCCATAATACATCACAAAATTGTGACATATGATATTATATTGTATAATATTAAAGTATAATATTGTATTGTATGATATTGTATCATAAAAGGATATTTGTATCATATGATACAATATAATTAGAAACAACATTGTATCATATCAATTGATACAATATCATGTGATATAGTACTAAATTAAATCATACAATATCATATTATACTATATTGTATTATATGATACAATATCACATTATACAATATCATATAATACATTTTCATGTGATATAATAATATATTGTATAAACCAATATCATATTATACAATATCGTATCGTATGATATGATATATATTATACAATATCATATCATATGATACAATATGTTGCAATATCATATGAAACAATAGCATGTGATAAAATAGTATATAATACAATATCATATTATACAATATTGTATCATAATATACAATACTATACATAACAATATCATGATACAATATCATATCATAATGTACAAAAAAAATGATACAATATCATATCGTATCATATAACTTTTTACAATATAATATATGATAAAATATTGTATCATATAAAACAATAGTGTATCATATACAATACTATATCAAAGGAATCATATCATATCATTTAACAACAAACACATCAATCAAGCAGGTTTGAGTGAGGTAGGAGATCTTTTTTAGCATCCTTGATAATGGAGATCAGGCTCTGCATCTGAAGCTACCTCTGCGGTTCATTAACATTATAGTTAAATCAACTATGCATGCTATTATCTATAAAATATGTGACCTGTTCCACAAAACCAAATCTCATCCAGCATCCAAAACCTATGGCTCAGATTCAGCATTCAAGCCTGCCAGTTTCATCATTATTATAAGACGCACCATCCATGCAAGATTGGTGAAGTTAGGACCAGTAATAACTAAGATATAATCATCAGAGAGCACCTGCTCCAAAAACACCAGCTCTTAAAACCTTTACCTCCCTCCAGCATCCGAAACCTATGGGTCAAATTCAGCATTCATGCCTGTCAGGTGCATCAGTATCATAAGACGCACCATCCATGCAAGTTTAGTAAAGTTAGGACCAGTTATAACTAAGATATATTTGAGAATCCTTGATAAGGGAGATCAGGCTCTGCATCTGAAGCTACCTCTGCGATTCATTTATATTATAGTTAAATCAACTATGCAAGTTTGAAATAGTACTAATATTTATTAAACATGTGACCTGTTCCAAAAAACTTAACCTAATCCAGCATCCGAAACCTATGGCTCATATCCAGCATTCAAGCCTGTCAGGTGGATCAGTATCATAAGACGCATCATCCATGCAAGTTTTATGAAGTTAGGACCAGCAATAACTAAGATATAATCATCAGAGGGCACCTGCTCCAAAAACTTTAACCAGCTCTTAAAACCTTAACCTTGTACAGCATCGGAAACCTATGGCTCAGATTCAGCATTCATGCCTGTCAGGTGCATAAGTATTATAAGACGCACCATCCATGCAAGTTTGGTGAAGTTAGGACCAGTAATAAGTAAGATATAATCATAAAAGGGCACCTGCTCCAAAAACTTTAACCAGCTCTAAAAACCTTAACCTCATCCAGCATCTGAAACCTATGGCTCAGATTCAGCATTCATGCCTCTCAGGTGCATCAGTATCATAAGACACACCATCCATGCAAGATTGGTGAAGTTAGGACCAGCAATAACTAAGATATAATCATCAGAGGGCACCTGCTCCAAAAACTTTAACCAGCTCTAAAAACCTTAACCTCATCCAGCATCTGAAACCTATGGCTCAGATTCAGCATTAAAGCATGTCTGGTGCATCAGTATCATAAGACTCACCATCCATGCAAGTTTGGTAAAGTTAGGACCAGTAGTAACTTAGAAATTGCTATCAAAGGGCACCTGCACCAAAAACTTTAACCTGCTCCAAAAACCTTAACCTCCTCCAGCATCTGAAACTCATGGCCCTGATTCAGCATCCAAGTCTTTCAAGTCCATAAGTAGGTCCAGATGCATCATCCATGCAAGTTTGGTGAAGATAGGACAAGTAATAACTTAGATACAGGACCTGCAACAATAACCTTAACCAGGTCCGGACGCCGACACCGGTGGTATAGCATAAGCTCCCCCCCGACTTCGTCTCGGTGAGCTAAAAATGACAGTCATACAATGAAACGAAGCATTCCAGAAGTATGGTAACACTATGGTATGTATACCTGATTTGCGGTCCTCTTCTTTAGGTTTGTCACTACTTTTTCTGTCATCTACAAGGGTATGTGTAATATGTAATTAGGTAAAACACACATCGATATGTATATTGTTTAAATAAAATGACCCTCTTTCAAAATAATAAATAAAATGGTTCAAATACTGTGGAATCATTAGATTTTGTGGTGGCTCAATTTTTGTTGAATTCATGGGTACCTCTCATGCATGTATTAACATCTTCCACGTATTAACAAATTAAGGTTATAAAGTTATATTTCCTTTTGTAGGTATAAGAAAATACACAAAGTTATGTCCCCACGAACCTATAAAAATTCAGCAATCCACAAAAATTGGCCCCAATGAATTTTAATGATTCCACAGTAATGAATTATCAGGTGAGTTACTGAATTAACAATCACGTTCTTGTTACCTAAGAAATGACAGAGTCATTTTGTCAAGATATTTACCTTCTTTATCCGTTTTTCTTTTCTTTCTTCTGTCTTGATCTCGCTGATCCCCTCTGACCTCAGGTGACCTTGACCTCTTGGAGATCCTTGACCTTCTGTCTTCTTCAACTGAGAAAGGCTGTTTACAAAGAGATCAACAATATTTGTGAGCAACAAAAGGCATGACTGTTGATTGAATACTCTAAGAATTTTACAAATTTATATGAATATCAAATAACAAGAATTCATTTACTGTTAACTGTATAAAAATTAAGAATTGGGGGGTTATAGTTCAATCATGATTTCACTGAGTTTAAGGGCATTGTTTATGTAAAGTATGAGCTAGATAAGGCTAAGGGGAAAGAACATATATTCTGGACAATTTTTTTTTTTTTAAAGAGGTCCTATCTACACAACCTGTGGCTAAAGGCAGTCTGTGGATGATGCATGAGTCAGATATGGCAAAGAAGTTTGGTAGGGGAATGAATGTTCGGGACAAGGATTTTACCCGTAAGTCTCTTATGACCATAACCTTAGACCAAGAAACTTGGTTGAAGGTAATTGCACACCTTGCACCAAAGGCACTCTGTTGGTTACGATAAGCCAAAATTGCCAATGGGAAGAGGACATATTTTCTGGTCAAGTGATAATATAAAGAACATATTCACTATAGAACTGCCAATGATTGGTGCTCTAGTGAGTTAAATGTGTGTCTTGGTTCTTACACTAGAGGCGTGTCTCTCCCTCCCCTTTCTCTCAGACTTCTCGCTGCCTCGGTCCCAGTCCCGTGACCTAGATTTCTCCTCCTCTTCTCCCCCCTTGGTTGACAGTTTCTCTACAGGAGCCACTGCACTGGACTTGCTTCTACAACAAATGGGAAAGGTTGACAAGCTGAACTCAATTACCTAACAAAAAGGATGCATAAAGGGAAAAAGATGAGTATAGAGTTAAATCAAAGCTGTCCACTACCTGTGAGAAAGGGCTGGTGACACCTCTCTCTTGCTTCGATGGGATTCTGCTGGTGACAATTCCCTGCCCCTTTTTGTAGAAGGGGTGGGGGATATGTCCCTAGCCTTCTTCGTTGACGGGGTGGGGGATATGTCCCTGGCCTTTTTTGTGGAGGGGGTGGGGGATGTGTCCCTGACCCTCTTTGTGGAGGGGGTGGGAGATAGATCAGCTTCCCTCCTGGGTGCAGGTGACACTGATCGATCTTTATCATCATGCCCCCGTTTTCTGTAAGAGATCAATGCTCGTGTTATGTAGGACTTATCTTATTATCTTTGTTAATGACATTTAGACTCACACTGTATACAGGAAAAGATTCGCTCCCGTTTTATTTTCGTGCTCTCAGTGGGCGAATTCAATACTGGGAAAATTCCAATGCCTCACCTGTATACAGTATGTTGGTGCCATTGATATTTATGTACTGAACAGATATATAATTCAACAAAAGTTTCAGATAAATTTAGGAAGCAGTTTCAGAGCCATTATCTAATTTTCTTTCAATGCTATTTTAAGCTTTGTCCAATGGTTCAAGTGGAATCTAATAGGGTGTTCAAGTCCTGTGGTTCTACCTGCTCTCCTTTCTTGGCTCCACTTTCTCTTTCTTGTCTTTATGTTCTTCTACTTTTTCTTCTTCTTTGGATTTTTCCTTGTGAGACTTCTTTACCTTCTTGTCCTTTTTCTTTGTCTGTTTAAAGAAAAAATGAAATGCTTGTGTTTTACAATTGAAAAATGCTTTTAGGAGAAAATACTAGACATCACTTTGATGGACTGAGATTGTTTTAAAGGAACCTTCTTTATTTAAGGACATAATGATGAAAAGCCTTTAAGAGGACTTTGCTTTCACCTTAACTACTGACTTTAAGATCATTGCACATCCTTTATCCCACAAGCAATCCATGATGTTTGTTGGACAGATAGACATTTGGACACACAGATCACTAGAGATAAGTGGGGTCCTAATTATACTTGTTCATATAAACTAGCTGAATCTGAATGGTTGAGACTTTTAATAATCAAATATATTCCTCTGAATGATCAAACCATGCCCTTCCAGGTGATATAAAACAGCAACAGGCAACACTCCATGGCTATGGGTGACATTCACGAAATATATCACTGTGCTAAATTTATTTAAGTACCATGTTTTTATCTATGAGTGATTAAATCTCCACCGTTTTCTGTAAAAAGATATCAGACTTACTGGTGTAGGATCGCCTTTATCTCGAGATGTCCTATCTCGCCCTTGACTGGACCTCTCCTCCCTCTCAGTATCTCTCTTCCCCCTGTCCTCCACTTCTCCTTTGACCTTCTCTGTCTCTCTATCCCCAGCTGACCTTTCTGGTGACTCCTCCCACTTCTTGTCATGCGACTTCTCTCTCAGCCGATTAGGTGAGGCCTCTATGGGTTTCTCTACAGAGCCAGCCTTCTGTCTATCACTTGTCCCTCTCCCTCTTTCGTCCCTCCTTCTTTCTTCTCTCTTCCTATCCACTGATCGGTCCCCCTTTTTATCCCCTGCCTCCTCCTTCCTTCTGTCTCCCTCCTCACGGTGCTTCTCTTTAGATTCTCCCCTTGATGGGCCCCCTAGCTGTCTGTCAGGTGACCCCTCTCTTCTGCGATCCCTTATGTCCCCTTTACGGTCCTGAGACAAATCCTGCCTTCTGTCTATGGACGCCCCACTCCTACGATCTCTGTCATAGTCTGACCTTCCGAGAGAATCGCCCTTGTCCCTATCCCCTCTCTCTGACCTATCATCGCCATAGCGATCTCGCTTTGACCTACTGTCATCTCGTCTATCGTCATTTTTTCTTTCATAGCGACTGTTAAATGAAAAAAAAATAAATATTGCATCAACAAAAAATATTTCCATAACTCCTATTGTATACAAATCCATATGCTTCTACTCATGGTTTTATCTAGTAATGAATTCTTTATGTTTACAAATCTTCTTCGAAATTATACCATATATGAACCAGATTTTTTCATGATCAAAAAATGTCTACAGACACACACCTGTCCCTGAACCTGTCGTCTGGCCGGTCCAGGAAGCGGTCGTCCCTGGGGGGTGGTGGGTAGTCCCTCCTCTCATCGTGTCTGCTGTCCCACTCCCTACGGTCAGGGTAAAACTCCTCCCTCAGGTCCTGGCGGTCCCAGTCCGTCCTCTCACCCCGGAGGTCTCGTGGCGAGTCATATCTGGCACCTGTAAATGGTAAAGGGGATATGCATCGCAATAAATACATGCAAAGTGATGTCAGGGCTCTCTTTTGATTACTGTCTTTCCACCTTCACCTAGGAAAAAATCTAATGAAAAAGAACTATTGTTTTCAATTTTTATAAGGCTAAAGTGTAAATAAAAGAAAAATATACTAAACATACCTATGATAATCAAGAATTTGACTTCCCAATACTTCAATTGATGTTAATAAAAATGACTTATTCTTACATTTGTTAAAACACATAATTATTTATATTCATTTACAACTAAAAGAACAAATTTTAAACCAAGATACCTTTATTCTTGATATCCAGTGCTTTGAGAAATATTCATTCTACATGCAACAAGAGGCCCATGGGCCACATTGCTCACCTGAGCAACATTAGACATAATAAAATCAGCTTTATGAAGTCATATCCAAAATATCAGGACAATGAATAAGTAAAATAGATCCTGTATTAAAAGATTTTCAAAATTTCCCACAGATGTTCTTATGCTGAGCCCCTTTTGTAACTAGATGATTTCATAGTTATATCACATATTGAGCATTGCCATTCTCAAAAAGATCTTAAACAGCTGTTCATATAAATATAAACCTACATCAAACTTTGAACCCCTTGTGTGGCCCAAGAATTATCCAGGGTCACAGTCTAAACAACTGAGAATCAACAAATGTCAACATGCTTGCATATTAGTAATACTATATACCGGTACTATATATTTTTGAAAATGATCAAATTTATTTCCTATGTATAAAATTTGACCCCCCTCCATTATAGTCTAATCCTTTTTTATTTGATTTTTAAAGATTTTTCTCTATATATATTACACTACCTGAGGATGCTTCCACTCAAGTAACAGCTTTTCTGCTTATAACTGATTTCTGAAAAGAAGATATTTCTCTTTACATTCCTATGTAAAAATTCGACCCCCATGGTGGCCCCATCTTACCCCCGGGGATCATGGTTTGAACAAACTAGAATCTATTACACTACCTGAGGGTGCTTCCACACAAGTTACAGCTTTTCTGGCCTATAAGTTTTTGAGAAGAAGATTTTTAAAGATTTTTCTCTATATATTCCTATATAAAATCGCCCCCCCCTCCATTGTAGCCCCACCCTTCCCCCGGGGACCAGGATTTTATCAACTGGAATCCACACTACCTGAGGATGCTTCCACACAAGTTACAGCTTTTCTGGCCAATTGGTTTTTGAGAAGAAGATTTTTCAAGAATTTTCTCTATATTTTTCTATGTAAAAATTCGACCCCCAATTGTGACCCCACCGTACCCCCGGGGATCATGGTTTGAACAAACTTGAATCTACATGGTTTGAACAAACTTGAATCTACACTATCTGAGGATGCTTCCACACAAGTTACAGCTTTTCTGGCCAATTAGTTTTTGAGAAGGAGATTTTTAAAGATTTTCTCTATATATTTCTATGTAAAAATTTGACCCCCCATTGTGGCCCCACCATACCCCCGGGGATCATGGTTTGAACAAATTTGAATCTTAACTATCTGAGGATGCTTCCACACAAGTTACAGCTTCTCTGGTCAATTGGTTTTTGAGAAGAAGATTTTTTAAGATTTTTCTCTATATATTCCTATGTAAACTTATCCCCCCATTGTGGCCCCACCGTACCATGATTTGAACACACTTGAGTCTACACTACTTGAGGATGCTTCCACACAAGTTACAGCTTCTCTGGCCTATTAGTTTTTTAGAAAAAGATTTTTAAAAATATCAACAAATTTTTAATAATTCTTAATTATCTCCCTTTGAAAGAGGGCCTGGCCCTTCATTTTAACAAACTTGAATCCCCTTCACCTAAGGATGCTTTGTGCCAAGTTTGGTTGAATTCGGACCAGTGGTTCTGGAGAAGAAGTCAAAAATGTAAAAAGTTTACAGACGGACAGACAGACAGACACCAGACAAAAGGTGATCAGAAAAGCTCACTTGAGCTTTCAGCTCAGGTGAGCTAACAAAAACTTAATACATAAAGTACATCATAACATGACCTTAGTACATGTACACTCAGTGCATAGGCAATTTTTGCCCTTTACAGTATTTAACCTAGTTTTTCAAATTTAATTGACCTTGAACTTAATAGTTAATTGACCTTGACCTTATTATTCAATTGACCTTGAACTCCAAAGTCATCTTACCTAAACTCTGTCATATTAAATATGAAATCTTTAATTGTAAAACTTTATTGGTTAAACTGTGGCACATTAAAAATAAAAAAACATATAGCCAGACAAGAAATACATAGCAGTATTCCTTTAGAGTATTGTGTGGTTGATGCAAAAAATACAAGACTTCAATATGCATTCATTCATGAAAAAATGAAAAATTAAGCAAAATAAGTGCCAAAAATTAGAAAAGTGAAAATCAGTTAAATAGATTCATAAAATCTATCTAGTAAATGAAAGATTATAAACTGGTATGACAAAAGTGTTGGTCAATACCAATGAGAATTCTGTGTTTTGAGGATTTTTCTACCCAAACTGAAAGACAAGTTGTGAACATTAGATGGATGTGTATTTCATGATTAGTTTAACACTGTTGACCTTTTGACGTGACACAGTTTTGGGGGCACAAACCTGGGATTGGGGGTCCATAATCTGCGTACCGGTCGGGGGGTCGGTAACCTCTGTCAGGGCCTACAAACATACAATGTTAGTATCAAACAAGTGGTTACACATCAATGCTCACATTGTCTTTACATCACTGGCCACGGCCTTCACATGCAGGGGTTTCCAAGGCAACAAACCATGCCCCTGAAATGGATCTACACGTATCTCTACGGTATAATTTGTGTCTGACTACAAGTGTTTGAAAAATAGAATAGACTACTTGTAGATAAGTAAGTGTGTTTTCCTTGGGTGTGTAGTTTACCTTAATTGTTATTGATTGAAAGTAATGAAAAAGCGTGTGGTCAAAAAATTGTGATTTGAAAAAAAAAAATCAGCAGAAGCAACCAAATTATTATAGCAATAAAGCGATGATGAAGAATGCACATAATATCTGATCTTCCTGGATTATTATTTTTGTTTAATATTATTAAATAATTCAAGTGAATGTATTTGCAAGACAAACAAAAACAATGTAAAATTCCATAGGCCTTTCCAAACTATACAATAAACAAAATTCAACATCTGTTTCATTTCTTATATAAAATGCAAAACATAGAAAATGAGAAATTGCATGCTTCATGATTTAAAGAAATACTCGATACACATGCTTTCTCAAAATTTAGAAAACTAGAGACAGGGATACCAGACTGATATATATCAAGATGAGACCTGCACAGTCTAAATTCATTGACATTTCAATATAATTATTATCATTTTTAAATTTGAGTTGATACTTGAAGATCTAGAAGTTGTCTTTCATGTCCTATTCAATTTCAGATATTGTAGCATTCTGGACTGCAAAACTACTAGTTCATAAACAAAATATTTTTGGAACTCAGTAATTCTGAAATATGTAAACTATAAATGGCAGAAATGATCAAAGCCATTCTACTCAAGATTTTCACTATAGAAGATAGTTGGATGTCTTACCCATCAGAGGTTGTGGTTGCGGGGCACCGCGAGTTCTAGATGCTGGAGGCCAGGCACCACCACGGCGGCTCTGTTCCCAGGCATAATCAGCGGGGGGAGGTGCACGTCCCTCATAGGGGTCACGACCTGTAAAGTAAAACAACGGTTTGTCATTTGTTAATACATGTGTTTGCTTCATTCAAAAAAGCTGGGTTATGAACTGAAATATAAAACATATATATATATGTTTTGCTATTCTAAGAAACTGTTTATCCAGTAATTTTTGTAATGACCTAATTTTCGTTTTTTTCGCAATCACTTTTACGTCACAAAATATTAAATATGCAAAAATTTTATCTGGTATTGTTTGCTATAAAAAACTTTAAATCACAAAAAATGATTGACACAAATAAAAAAAGTTACACATTTTTCTAATTTTTTCAAATTTTGTGACATGTGAAAACCCCCCCAGATATTCAGTACACCATATGTATTCAGGTGTTTGCCTTATACACTACTGCAGGTTAATCTGAAACCACAGATATCCAAAACAGTTCATTTTTTATAAAGGAAAATATATGTCAAGAAAGGAGCTCTCCCATTCTTGATAATATCATTTACAGATTGGCCAGCACCTAAGTTTCCTACCTTCATATCTTGGATCCCTGGCCTCATATCTCTGCTCCCTCCCTCCATATCTATCCCTGTCCCTGGCATACCGATCTCTGTCATAGCCATCAGCTGGTGGAGGTCCCCTCTTATACTCCGTGGGACCTCTCTTGTCCCTGTCGAATACCTCTGGGGGGCCTCGCTTGTCTCTCTCGAATCTGTCTGGGGGAGGTCCCCTCCTGTCTCTGTCGTAGGGTTCAGGCTGGGGGAGACCTCCTCTCTGACCGTACCTGTCCCTAGGCTGATCTCTGAGGTCCTCTAGGTGGGGGGTAGGGGTGGGGGCATAGCGGTCATCATACCCCTCCCGCCCTTTGTCCAGGTATCTTCCTCGACTGAAATGTTCAAAATCAGATTTAAAACACATTTTAAAATGTGTTGGAATGTGTAACAACAAAATCAAATTTTTTTAATCTACCAGGATATCTCTTATTTTTATACAGGCTTACTTAATATCGCAATGTGAATGCTGTAAAACAGTTATAATGAAGCATGAGTTTGGATCAAATTTTGTTATACCCAATAATGAAAATGACTTGGCTGTAAGCATGAATTTGTTACTGATTTTTACTTTAGCAAAACCTGGTCACCTAATCAATCTAACAACACAGATGAGGACTGAACTCTGACCTTGCTTCATACTCTGCACTGGGGGCAGGTTCGTGACCCCTCTCATACCTGCGGTCCCCTGGGGAGGGGTACCTGCCAGCCCGGATGGGGTCTTCTTTGTCCCTGCCCCTGCCTTCCTCCTCCAGCCGTCTGTCTTTGGAATACCTGGGCCCCTCATCTCTCCGGTCCCTGGGGGAGGGGTCACGACGACTTCTTTGGTACTGGGACCCGGACCTACATACAGTTCATGCATCTCATACTTGATATAGAGCACTTAAAATAAATTAAAATACCCTGACCTTCATTACTGTACACTCATGTCATATTCAATAAAGTAAATTGTTCTTCATTGAAAAAAAACCCTTGGTCTCTTATATCAGTACATTAGCAACAACTTGATAAATCATATATAACATAATTCATAAGTGCTGATATTCCAACTTTTATTTCATGTAACTTTTAATTCATAGTCGAGATAAACAAGAGCACTATGCTGTTTATTGTGATGCCCCCTTACTTTATACTACATGTAATTAATACAGACACATAAGACAATTACACTGTATAAACCCGTTACCTAAGGGACTCGGAGGGAGAAAACTCCTTCTTGGTATATGGCTCCTGAGCCTTCAGTCCAAGGTCTGCAGATGGACTCCTCCTTCGCTCCCTCCCTGGGGGACTAGATCCTCGCCGGTCCTGAGACTTGTACCCCTTTGATAACCGACCGTCCACGTACTCTTTCGGGGACCCTCTCTGTTGTTCAAAGTCATCTCTCCTTGAGCTTCTCTGTTCCCGACTGTCAGGTGGTGGGTCATACTTCTTGGATTGATAACTTTTATCACTTTTAGAGTACATCTCTGTGTCACTGTTGGATAGGTAGTCTTTTTCAGAGTCCTTATGCTTCTTCTTCTGTTCTTTTTTCCCCTTCTTCTTACCTCCCTTTGAATCCCCATGATCTGACGAAGGAGACCGGTCCTTTTTCACCTCTCGAGGCTCGGGAGTCAATTCCCTATGCTTGCCCTTCTTGTACTTCTCCTTCATGTAGTTTTCCAACTCCAACTGAGCTCTGATGGCTTTCTTTCCCTTCTTGCTCATGGGGGAATTTCCCTGCTGCTGAACCAGATACTTTTCGTATTCATCAGGTGACCTTCTTGACCTCTCATATTCAGCTGAGGGTGACCTTGACCTAGATATAGAGCGTGAAGGTGATCGCGACCACGACGACATCTTCTTGGCCGCTGCTTTCTTGGCTAGTTCATCCTCATACTCTTCCTCTGAATGGAAACTCAGAATGGGTTTCTCAGAGGATTTGGACTTGATGCCTTTCATTTTGATTTTCTTCAACTTCATCTCTTGGTCTTCTTCTTCAGAGAACTCTGCTTGCTTCTTCTCCAGTGATTTCTTCTTCTTGTGTTTTTTCTTTGGGGAGTCTCTATCTTCACTTCTGTTGATATAATTTTAAATAAACAAACATACTGCAGTCTTAACAAAATAAGAATTAAATCTGAAGCAACAGAACATAATTCAGATTTTTTGTACTCCTTTCTTTGTTCTTTCTTTACTGTTGCAATTTACAATTGAAGTTACATCTATTTTTACCATGGTGGACAATCAAAAGAAGCCCAAAAATTGAAATTTTGCTTTGACTGTGCCTCTTTTATGAGATTAACTGTGTATCTTAATGTTAAGAAATGTCTGACAACTGTTTCCATAGATACCTCTTCCTGGAGGCTGGACTGGGTGTCCGGATCTCCCTGGCCTTCGGAGACTTCATCTTATGCTTCTTCTCTTTCTTCTTCTTACTGAAATATCCACACAGTATGTAAGTATCTTCTTGATTACAAGCATTATCAATACTATCTCTGAATGAGCATTTCTACTTTCAACAGTAATTCTACAGGTCTAATTCAATTCAGATGCTAAAGAATGTCCAAATACCGTCCAACTGACAGAGATCAAGCTTTTTGTCTCTTGATAAAAAAAATATCCTTTCTACCAGACAGAAATAATTATAATCATGATAATTAAGCGAAAGAATCAATTTTGTAGGTGGATTATCTTCTGCATTCAGCTCACAAGTAAGAGATAGGCAACAGGCACATAATTATAAGATAGTAACAAGGTATCAGATTGGTAATATTATGGTTTATACTCAGTAAATGACACTAGACATATTATTGTATAACAAACATCAGACATGGCAGCGACAGATATGTACCAGTAGGTTGATATCAGACAGACTTACCTTGGAGACCTAGATTTTTTGTACTTTCTCTCTGGACTTTCCATTTCGTCTTCACTGCTACTCAGCTAAATGTATGTAAAATATTTACACATAATGAAGATTGTTAGATTGAATATTTGTGCATCCTTAAACATGTTAAGAATTTCTGTTTTATATCAAAAAGTTACTGTATTGATACTATTAATTTCTAAATTCTTCGAGAGAAAAAAAATGAAATGTGAGGTCAACTAACATTTGCTTTCATTAGCAAAAAATATCAATAATTTTCACTTTCATTTTCAAAAATGTTTCTTTGCTTGTAATACATGTACAACAATGATACAAGCTATTACCCATTTTTGAAACAAAGAGGAGGAGAAGGGGTGCCTATCAAAGTAATCCATGATGCGCAGTGTTTATTATCTATTCATTACAATGCATGAATTGTTAACAGTCATTTAAAAAATAAGACTTTATAAACCAGTGTTTAATATGGCATTAAAAGAATATAAAAAATTTAAGAAACAAGAGAATATACATTTCACCATTCTCTTGCTATACAATATTAAAAGAGTTGTTGGTGGGGGAGGCATAGTCCATAAAGACAATAGATCAGACATCAACACATCAGCAGACATTGGCAGGCTGACCTTTTTCTGGATGGTGATGTTTTCCCTGGCCTCCTCCTCCTGCGACAGTTGACTTAACTCTTTCTGAATCAGCTGGCGCTGCCTCTCTAGCTCAAGTTCCTTCTTGAAATCCAAATCTACAACCACAATTCTCATTAACACAATGTGTATGTGCAAGTGGTTTTCTGGAAATGACTGAACAAAGTTGTAATGTATAGAAGTGGTTTTCCCCCTGGGCTATTTTTAGATTTGTACGCCAAGTAGTGCAAATTGAAAGTACACGTACAGGAGGGCATCTACAGTGTGCTTCAACTTTTTTATTAATACATGTATGTAAAAAATCTTGGAACTTGAACTACAGTAATTAGTAAGTTTCTTTAACTTTACTTGCTATCTACTTTCCTTTCATCATTTATTTTTACTTTATATTATACTTTTTACTTTATATTATAATTTTTATACTCTCACTCCATACTATACTCATTTTTATGAAAAGGGTGATGTCACATTTTTTATCTAAGAGGAATTAGAGAAATCAATTTATTTCATGTAGGGTCTATGTCTGCTTAGAGGTGAAGCACAGATCTCCTTTCGCAAATATAATTTAATTAAAACAAATAGCAAAATTAACTAAGATAAAAGAAATATAAAAAAATATGTTCAGTTGCTAATAGTTAGCAAAACGATAAAATCTCCAATCAAAAATACTGGTACACCCATTTAACATTCCCTTTTTGTAGATTGTTTCTCCAACTCGAATAAAACTTGCTGCTGAACAGTCCCCCCCCCCCTCCCCTCCTTCTTCTGTAGGTAGACAGTACCTGGGCGGTCAGAAGAGGGTCGTTTCTGCTCCCAACTGTCCCCTGAGCTGTCACTATCACTGTCCGGGGCGGCTGCCTTCTTGCTGACAATGGATCGGATCTTCTCCTTCTTGACCTTGCTACGACTTCGGTGGTCTGAGTCTGAGTCACTCGCCTCGATTTCTTTCTTAAAATGTTTGGGTCTCACTCTCGATTTGTCAGGGCTGTCTTCTCCTCTAAAAGGCAAACATATTTCATTTAAAAATATAAGCATCTTACATTTGACCCTGAGCACAAAAAGATAGCAGAATTGCAAAATAAGTTCTATTCATGTTGAAGGCATGAATTAAAAATTAATCTCTATAATACAACACCTTAAGAACTGTGACATATTCTGTAACATTACTTCTGGATCAACTCTTCAATACTCATGTTCTAAAATTTCGTGATAAGTCAGTTTCTTTTTGTTTATGCCTAATAACAACTATATGCATGTGGACATTCCTGTTTGGTCGTATTAGGCAATTCATCACTTATCTTGTAATTTGATAAAATACATTGTTACATGGCACAAGCAGACTGCAATAACTGTAATATATTACTTTATCTCATAAGATGTAGAATTCACCATACAAACCCCCCCCCCCCCAAAACTGTAAATTTAAGACCAATTGTACAAAGATAAACAGAACAACAATGGTATGCATGTACAATGTAATAATAACATAGTCATTTCGCCATGAAATCCACCACATGTATCTAAAGAACTACTTTTCACTGATTTCTTAAAAGAAAATGAAATAGGACCACGCTGAAATTTACCTGGCTTTTTTATAAGGAGGACCGTGCTGAAATTTACAACTGTTTCCAAAGTTACACTCTCCACTTATCAACCAACGGCGACACTTAGTGTTGTAGGAACTTTCTCCACGCTATAAATCAAAATCAATTGTAAGTAAATTGAATGTAAAAAAAAAAATAAACCTGTATTACTGTTAATGTTCTTTTGAAAAAAGCTTGTACCAGATAAGTGCAGCAATTAACAAATTTTTGAAAATGAATAACATTCTGCAAATTAAGATAACTATCAACAACTATTTACGTCACTTAACTAATACTAAAAATGAAATACATATAGATTTGTCTTTAAATTAAAGAACAAGTTCAATAACATGTGCACGTCTACTAATCTGAGAATTCTCTGACTTGAATGCATGGGATATAGCATCAGAGCTCAGACCAAAATGAAAGTGTGAATTCTCCAATACCAGCTTGTGTCACTTTCTTTATCCACCAGTAATAATATAATTCCTTGTGACGGACCAGCAAGAAGTTGGAATATGTTCCAAGACCATTAAACCGTATACTGCTTGCTTCAAAATTTAATGGTAGAGAAGCAATACAATTCAAGCATTGCAAAAATTTCAGTGATATATTGCAGTTTTAATGACAAGACACAAAGTTCACCAACATGATGATATCAAGTATTTTTAACAAACATCCAGCTTTTTGGTGGCCAAGCCCATAGGATGACATTATTACAGATAGGTAAATTTGTGTGATGGAGAGACAGGTCCCAATACTGGCACCAGATAGCTCAGTGTGTAGAGCACTTGACTATAGATTCAGGGGGTCCAGGTTCAAATCTCAGACTGATCAGTCATTATTTCTTCCAACCCGTTATATGTGCAACACTTACTTAGTAAATGGTAATGGAGAATACCCATTTTTCAATTTGGAGTTTATGTGCTCCAACACTTTGTCCCATAAAGGTCTATTCATAAAATGAGGAGCATGAGACTCAGTGTTATTGGAGTTCTGGATTAACATGTATAATACCCCACAATTCACCATGTCCTTTTCATTTTGTTCTTCTACACACATTCTCTCATCAATTTAAACATATATATATAACAACACAACAAAGAAAATTAATACATGTACAGACAATGAGACTTTTGAATTGAACGGTTTGAACAACTCCGAGTGAAAGGTTTTTGTAACTCTAAAGACATTTTCACATATAAACTAAACATCTTCTATAAGTAATTCATTGATTAAGTCTTGATTTCAGAAAGAGTAAGAGCACCAACTGTAAACAAAACCAGTATTTAAGTTATAAGTATTCTGTTTGCAAATTCCTAGTTACACTGGCCTAAGACCAGTTCTCGCAAAGTACCATACAGAATTATATATAATATAGTGACGTAACGGTATCGGGTTTGTTCGCCCTATCTACCTGTTCGCTTGAGTCCGTTCGCCTTATGTCCATTCGCTCTTATTGTCGTTCGCCCTAATTATCGTTTGCCCTAAACCTTGTTCGCTCCTTGTCCGTTAATAAACCACATCATTTTAAGTTAATCAACTTCATTTAATTTTAATTTTTTAAATGAAAAAATATTTTTATTTTGTAAATTGTTCGTAAATTTTATGTTTCTCTAAATTGTCAATAACTGTCTTGTTGTTTTTATAATGATTGGCTTGATGTTTTTAAACAATTAAAGATATCGAGACATTAACTGGCTCATTCAGAAGCTAAGCAGGTGATTACCACCTATTCTATCTTTGAAGAATTTATATACCCAAGCACAACACAATCCTTTGATCTCTAAATAAGATATATACGGAGATGGAACATGAAACTGTATCAACCTACTGTCAACCATGGCAGAGGTCAACCCCCCGTATATCTCCTGTGGCAGAGAAGCAAGACCCAAACAACATGCTGTGAGCTGTGATGCCTGTGAAGGTTGGCAGCCCCGCCTATGCAATACTGATATGTAAGAAATATAAAAGTTAAATCAAAACTATTTTGAAAGGATTTCAGACCAACCAAACCAAAAAAAAAAAAACACAAATAAATAAATAAATAAAATAAATAAATGAATACTTTCATACTAACTAATTTAATTATTGTAATACAGATACAACTTTTCATACAATTTAAATTGTAAAAATGTTCTATGTTCAATTTTTAATTATTAAATATTTATACCTATTTATTAATGAATTTTAATAAAATACGTTTTTTCAGATTAACAAATTAAACTAAGTAAGTTTATTGTCAGTCAATTAGTTATTATTATGTAAAGGAGGCCATATTAGTGCTGTTTTGTATAATTATATATCTCTTCATAATGTTTAAAATTATCAGAATACAAAAATACATAACTACATTAATCCTATATTAAAATAAGACGAACCGACCTAGGGCAAACGAAAACTAGGGCGAACAACATCAAGGGCAAATGCATTTAAGGGAGAACAAACATACATTCTGACGTAACAATGCACTGGGAGAAATGGTCTTAGGTCAGTACTGTTGTCTTCATGGCAATTCCTTTGCCAAACCTTAACATGCTTAACTCGTTTAATATAAAGTTTGCAGTTCAGAGCCAAATTACTGTAACTTAGTTGCCAGTGATAATTGGATAAAAAACCATGTCAATTACGTTAAGTAAATAAAAATCGAAAATGAAACCATGTGGTCCACATCATGAGTGAAATTTCCTTTTAAACACACCATCGAATTTTACAAAAATTTGAATGACAATCTTCAAATTAAGTAAATTACACAGATTTACACACTGAGTTTCTATGGATTATTGATACTGATAGGGTAATGCGGTTAAATTTCAAAATATTCATTGATAATTTCTCTTTACATCGTCTAGTTGTTTACGAGCTCCGGGACCAAGCCTTTCAAAAACACTTGGTTTGCGCCTATCTCCCTCATCCGGGACAGACTTAGCAGAATCAACTGTTACTCTTCTCTTAATTTTGCTCATTTCACAACACCACAATACATGAAAATGGAATGCAAGCAAGTTTTTTTATCACATCGACATTTCCACCCGTACATTAGACGCCATGTTGAATTCATCGACTAAATCTCGAACCTGGAGAAAACGGAGGAAATATTTCCGGCGAAGTGACAATAATGGAGGTGTGTGTTGATTCTGTGATTTCAGCAATAAATGCGGAGAGTGGGGGTAATGACAAACATCAGGATGTTATGTTTCTAAAAATGATTGAGTAAAACGAATGCTCTAAAACTTGTACATACGATTTCAGGTGCCATACGCGTGGAGCTCTGTTCCAATCTGTCGGAAGGGGGGACAACTCCAACCACAGGTAAAAGAGAGAATGTGGGTTTTATTTTAAAATGCACAGCACAAAAACAAGTGAACTATTATATGTCTTTGAATGTGATTTTTGGATTATATGCATTGTAAATGATGCATTGTAAATACATTTTAAACAAGGAGAAAAGTAAAATTATCTTAGAAGCCTAGTTCACATCCATTTGTCTCAAAATTGGACAAAAATTGACAAGCTAAACAACAGAATAAGTTAACAAGGTATGGCCATTTTGGAAAGTATTGTGTGACAGTCAGGCAAGTAGCTCAGTATGTAGAGCACGTCCTGACTATAGATTCAGGGGGCCCTCATGGCTCGAATCCCTAATTGAGCCTGGTCTGTCATTTTTTTTTTTTACATCCTGTTACATATGGTGCCGTGCCAACCCTTGGAACTGACAGGGGAATGAACCTGGGGTGATATTCGAGGGTGAAGATCATTGAAGGGGAGAGGATCAATATGTGACGGTCAGACCGGTTTGAATACCAGCGCCAGGTAGCTTATTTAGTAGAGCACCTGACTAGATCAAGATTCGGGAAGCCTGTGTTCAAATCTCGGTCTGATCTGTCATTATATCTCCCATCCTGTTGTAAAGCAAACAATTTAAAAGTTCCAGAGAAGTTCCAGCTTGTCAATGTGTATTTTGTCAAATTTTTATTTCTTTATTGTTTTCATGAAGTATTTAAAATAGCTTACACTTGTAGGCGTAAAATGCAAGTTTTCTTTTTTTGTTTTCTTTTTTTAATGCAAGTATACAGAATTGGAGCTCTACCGTTTATCAACACAAATTTTCCTGTTGACTAACAGATCTGCAGCTGCTAAAGACCCTAATTATAAGATATGATCAGTTCTAATGATAAATTGAATACTCTAAGTTGAATTTCAGGGATGTTAAAGACTATCAAGAAGTATGTGAAGATCCCTGTTTTTGTGATGTTGAGGCCCCGTGGGGGTGATTTCCTGTATGCTAAAGAAGAAATAGAGGTCATGGAAATGGAGGTGGTGGATCTCAAACTATCAGGAGCGGACGGTTTTGTGTTTGGATTCCTTCAAGAGTATGCTTATTGTAATGCAATGGAAATTATGAATGCTGCTGATAAAACATGGTATTTTTTTTAAATGCCTGATCGTGTATCATTTTTATTACTGACCTATTTTAAATTCAAACAAAGCAGGAAAGTATCTAGAAGCTATGATGAAATGTATAATTATTTAAGAAATAAATAGCATGTTAAAAAGTTCACGGGGATATGAACTTGGTTGGTCATGTGATCAAATCCTGTAAAGCCCAAAGGACTTCTCAGAAGATTTTATAATGTACCAACCATTAGTTCATATCCCATGAACTTTTTAAAATTCCTGTGTATTACAAATATGTTTCCTTATATGAACCTGTAAACAGGAATTCTAAAAAGTTCACGGGGATATGAACTTGGCTGGTCATGTGATCAAATCCTGTGAAGCCCAAAGGGCTTCTCAGAAGATTTTATCACGTAACAACCAAGTTCATATCCTTTGAACTTTTTAAAATCCATTTATTACTAATACATGTACCGGGTATGTATGTTTTAGAAAGGCAAATCGATCAGAATCATTTACATAATCTTGTTTTTATGTTTACAATAATGCAACCATCAAACGATTAACATACGTCATAATCATTGTGATGTCATTATTAATAAAAAGTTCACGCAGAACTTTTTAATGCTTTTGCTATTTTATAGGTTCATATAAGGATCGAAACAAATTTGCAAATGTAAATATATATTTATAAACATGTATTCACAATCTGACTGTGCATAACAATCACGTTGAATTTATTTATTAATGCATCAGGATGTTGATGTCATACCATCACAATGTATCCTGGTCGTGGCACCATAACATTTTTTTTTGCTCATTTATTTTTATTGAAATAAACCAGTCTGTTAAATGTGAAAAGAAAGTCTGCTTCAATTATAAGTTGAATTTATAAGTTGAAACAATTATAACATAGATATTCAGTTGTCTGTTCATGTTTATGGTAGAATAGTCTTGGTATTTTATACATGACTATGTTGTAGGGATGGAAAGATTGATAAACAGTTATGCTCAAAATTCTTGGGTAAATATTTTTCATTGGAAAATTAATATAGCTAGAAAAGTATTTAAAATCCACTTCATATAAACTTCATTTAATCTTTGAATGTCTGAATGTTAAATGGTTTATATACGATAATTTTTCAGAACTTGTTAAGCCACTACCTGCTACTTTTCACAGAGGTAAGCTAAAAAGAAAGTATTTCCTTGATAAACAGAAGATATAACTTTTAAAAGTAGTCCATGTATTTATATTGGAAAACACACAGGCTAGGTGTGATATCGCTTTGAAGACATCAATATTAACAATTGTATTTCATTGTTGATGGTTATTCGTACTACCTGGTAATTTTAATCTAAGGCAAATGTAAACTATGACTAAATGAAATTCAAACTACTATGCTTGCAATTTTTTTGTCAATGTATGGTATTGATTTTTAGTTTTTTTGTAATCCATTTTGACAAAAAAATACGAGAATGCTACAAAAAAAATAGTAAAGAGGAGAGACATGCATAAAATTCATTGATGCTACCTTTAAATTCCTCTTTTATTTTCATACTTTTACCTACTTTTCTATAATGATATACTTTTACCTACTTTTCTGTAATGATATACATGTACATACGGAGTGCTGAATTCTTCCAGCTATAGACATGACCAGTGACATCCTTCAGGCACTGGATGATGTGGTGGATCTAGGATTTCAGCGAGTTTTGACCAGTGGAGGATCTTCCACAGCTTTAGAAGGATTACCCATGATTCAACAGATGGTTGAGAGAGTATGTCAGAAAGACACAATTAATTTTGTTGCTTAGAGTTAAACTCTGTTGACTTCAAGTTCTCTGCAAATCTCTATAGGAGCGTATGTATTTCGTATCATATATTATCTAATTAATTTCCAAAGGAGTCATAGATTTTTGAATTATATAATTTTCTAGTACATTTATAATGTAGATTTCTAATTTCTGTTCTATCTTCATAAAGATAACCTAATCATAGAAGTTCTGCATATTACATAATCTTGGTACAAATTCATCAGTTGTGTCTAAATTTCAGTGTAATTTAGATTTTTCTTGTACATGCACAAATGAAAAACTTTTAAAAATTCATTTATTTCCTGGTATTTTGACTTATTCCCCATTGAAAGCAATGTCATTGTCAATAGAAATGGAAAAAAGATTTTTAGTTAGGCCACTTTTATTTATTTGTTCTTCAAGATCAAATATTACCCCCCCCCCCCCCAACCAACCAAAAAACAAAAACAAAAACCAAAAAAACAAAAAACTGTCAGCAGGTCAGTAAAAATAAAAATTAACATACATATTTCTCCCCAAAATTATTAGTGTGATAGTTTCACATACAATTCTCCCCCCAAAAAGAATAGAATTTTTTTTCCCTTAAAACTTGTACAAATCTCACTTATATTTATGCTGATTATCTTAAGAAATCAAAAAAAAACATAGTCTGGTTAACTTCATTATGTTGCCATTACATCCATTTTATATTTGTGATGAAGTTCAAATTTATGAAAAGAAAAACCAAAATACATGTATTATTTTTTTGTAATGTTAATTCTTGAAAATTTGTGTCAGTCGGTCTTGAAAAACAACTCATTTTAACAAGTGGTCTAAAAGCCAAAAAAAAAAAAGATACTCTTTAGTAAAACATTCAGAGTCAATAAATATACCAACTTTAAACATCCTTGATGTCTGCTGACCATGTTATAAATATTGAACATGCAGCCAGCCAGTGAGACATTTTTGTGCCGCCTTCTGTATGAAACTAATATGTTATTACATGTAATAAGTTAACTTATTTTATTGCAGGCTGGAGAGAGGATTTGTGTAATGCCAGGTAAGTTATAAATCACTCTTATTTTGTGGAATAACTATAAAGATACTTTTATCTAAGAAACTTCACGTACCAGAAAGAATTTTAAAGGAAATAATTTAAGTCTCTATGATATTTTACAACTTTTAATGAGTAATTCTAAAGATTTGCCTATTTCGATCTCTTAGAAAATAGGGCCTCAAAAGTTCTAAATATTAAGAATTTGAATCACTATCAAATGCAAAAACAGCGTATCTTAACCTTTAGTGATAATAAAGGTGCCTAAGAGACTACAAGTTCCTTATTTCTGTTGCTCAGTCTGTTTGCTATAGAGCAGACCCAGAGTTAACCTAGAGTAACCCCAGAGTAGACCCAGAGTTGACACAGAGAGTAAACCCCGATCAGAAGTAGACCCCTGAAAGCAGACGCTACATGTGTATTTGGAAAATACAAGGGGCGGGGGTTACAGGAGGTAAGATGGTAAGATAAAAGAAGGGTCTACTTCACACTTCAGTGTGTAAAGTGAACCCCAAAAGCAAACCCAGAGTAAACCCAAAGTGAACCCCAAGTGGACCCAAACTAAACCCCGAGTGGACACAAATTTTTAAAAAGCAGACCCCGAGTAAACCCAAAAGTAAACCCAGGGTTTAGTTGGGGTCTACTCAGGTGTTAGGTTGGGTCTGGTTGGAACTGTATATATCTAATATGCAAATATCAATTTCAGGTGGGGGAATAAATTCTGGGAATCTGGAGAGAATCTTAAATGGCAGTGGAGCAAGAGAGTTCCATGGATCAGCAAGGGCTGCCATTCCATCTAGGATGGAATACAGAAAGGAAGGCATATCCATGGGGATTTCCCTTTGTCCTCCAGAATTCAGTGTCAAGGTCACAGACAAGGTCAAAGTTCAAAAACTTGTACAGCAAGGTCATTTTAATAAAAGGTGAAACTTTTATGTTCTTGTTTTGTTTGCTTGTTTACAAAGAGGAGTACATTTAAAGCTGAAATTACCTAGTATGAATTATTTTATTTAATACTTGCATAGAATTGCAAGAGATCTAAAAAATGTCTGAAAAAGCAAAGAATTAGAGTTGTAAAGGGTAAATTTTGCTTGAGAATTTCAACAGATATCAATTTTTACGTAGTACGAGTGTATAAGATAAGAATGTTCACAATGATGACGATAAACTGTGTACTGGATGAACATGCAGAAACATTTTTAAATTAGGTTTTTATTTAACTATTCTATTAAATAATTGTAACACATTTATGTAGTGGTCAATATGACTATATTAAGAGATCTTATAAAAAAAAAATGAAACTACAATGTACATGTAAAATTTAAAGATAGATCGCTTACAACACATAATTGTACGTTTGTATTTCCACAGAAATCGTTGATGAATAGAGATAAATGCCATATACTGGACAATAAAACTTAAAATTTTAAATACATCAATAAATGTTTGGCTTGCAGTGCAAAAAAACAATCCAAATATGATAAATACATTTTTCAGTAACTGTAATGTGATTTCCAAGAAGTTCATACAGTTCACAGGGCAGTTCTTAAACACAGATGTAATTAAAAGACTATTCATGCCCAATGTGTAAATATTGATTTCAACAAGACCATCATAGATTAGTATGATTAGACCAAGAGTTCTTAAGACTTATTAATATCACAGTCGCCAGGGATACAGGGACTAGATCACAAATGAGGATAACAATATACAGATTCACAATCCGTGGAGATACTCCATAGAAAATTCATCTTCTGTGTGTCAAGTCACAGACACGGAAAGGATTTTTTTTTCTATTCTCGATCTATTGTTATTGTGAAGAATTTCCGTACAAGACTTTTTGATGCTGTCCATTAGATTCTTTACCTTAATCGTGATATATATGCAGGGCGTTAAACCACAACGTTTTGTTTCTACTACTAAAACGTTAAATAAGGAAGCAAATAAAATTTTAATCGAGTGTTCTTTTATTAAATATGCACCATTTTTCCAATGTTGTTTAAATGATTTCGCTGTAAAGAGGATTTCAAAAATATCCAGTTAGTATCTCTTAAAGAATTCTCAAACATGTACGCATCCTCTTCTTTTTTCGATTATTCTGTCACCTCTGTGGTATTTTCCGGTGTTTCTTCTGTCGTTTCCTGAGTTTCTTCTGTCTTTTCCTCCTGAGTTTCTTCTGTTGTTTCTTCCTTGGTTTCCTCTGTCGTTTCTTCTGTCTTTTCTTCTGTCACCTCCTGAGTTTCTTCTGTTGTTTCTTCCTTTGTCTCTTCTGTTGTTTCTTCCTGAGTTTCCTCTGTGGTTTCTTCAACAGTTTCCTCAACAGTTTCTTCTACAGTTTCCTCAACAGTTTCTTCTACGGTTTCTTCAACAGTTTCTTCAGTAGTTTCTTCCTGAGTTTCCTCTTTCGTTTCTTCAACGGTTTCTTCTACAGTTTCCTCAACAGTTTCTTCGACAGTTTCTTCTACGGTTTCTTCAACAGTTTCGGGGTTTTCTTCTTGTGGCAATTCATCAGAGTAAAAGCAATTCATCAATTCTGCAATGACATTTCAATAATTTAATTCCATTTTAAAGGGACCTGGACACGATTTCAGATGAAAATTTTATTTTTGATTTTTATGTATTAAATAGTTTACTTGTGTATTTTGAATGATTGACCAAAATTTGAATGTTATAAGTCGTGTTACAAGCGAGATACAGAGGAAAGAAGTCGTTGTTATGTAAACAAAGCTCGAGTCTTATATTTGTTTACAAATAATGTAAAGTAAAGAAATTACCATTTCTTTGACAAAATAACTTGTGGAAACAAGATAAACTTATTAAACGTGTTCATAAATAAGTTTATCAACAACAAAATGCAACATTAGATTGAAACTTTTACCAATTCAAGACATATGTAAACAATAAGAAGACTCAAGCTTTGTTTACAAAACAAAGAATTTTAACCTCTGTAACTCGCTTGTAACTCGATATTTGACTTTCAAGCATTAAAAACATCCATATTGACCATTCTAGACATTAAAATAAAAAAAATAAATTTTGAAAAAATTGAGCTCAAATCGTGTCCAAGTCCCTTTAAATAAAATTCCTCAAGAAAATTATCATTGTTCAATTATTATGTTAAACCATTCGGGAAACGTCAAAACTACAAAGAACATTGGAAACTACTCGAACATAAGTCGAATTTTTCATTCACGTTGACGTACAGTTTACAGCAAAGTTCTTTTTATTTTAACCAAAGCTTTGTGGCTGTGGTTATCAGTCTTTATTGTCATTATCATACTACAGAATAATTTTAAATAAAGAATCATTTTAATTAAATTTTCCTTTTAGAAGACGCGTATTTCACAACTTTCTAGAGTTTGGCGGCAGAAGGGTACGTTGCTCTCCAAAGCACCAAGGAGTACCAAGGAGTACACATAAGCCTCAGTTTCTGAGTTTATCTATATTATAGTTACCTGATTTATCAATAGCACCATCATTGTTGCTGTCGAATTCCTCCAGCGTCATTCGAGCGTAAGCGGCCTCGGTTTCGTCGAATGTTTCGCCGAGTTCCGAGAGCTTGGCGAGGAGGTCGTCAATGGGCACGCGCTCTGTCCCGGGGAACAGGATGTCCAGACTCTGCATCAGCGAGTCACGCATCTCAGACTTGGACTTGAGTCTGTCCTTGATCCATTCATAAAACTCGTCTTGACTCAGCTGTGAACTTTCTAAAAGAGCAAGAACCAAAGCAAAAATGGATGACTGTAGGTGTACTTGAATGAAAATAGTTCTAGTGATGAAAGACAATAATGTCACATTTTTTATTCAAATTTATGACCGATAGGATTTTGCAAATGAATAAACGTTTATTGTAGGAATAAACGTTTGCTGTTGGAATAAATTCAATAGCTACATAATTTATAGTCTACAAGCTAAGCCTTGCAACCAGTAATTACATTGAGTTGATTGTTTTAAAAATTGAGCTCAAGTTACACAATTTGTTTCGTTGAATTTGACGCAACCAAACGCTGCCAAACCAAAAAAAAAAAATAAAAAAAATAATAATAATAATAATAAAACAGATGGATAAATGTCCTACCGTCCTTGTCGTGTTCGGCGAACATGTCGTCCACGACTCGCTGTGGCGGATCTATCTCCAGACACTGCAGCACGGACCGGAAACCCTGCTTGTCCAACAGACCGTCCACCGCGAACCGGTCAAAGTACTGTTGGTACTCTTCAAAAACAAAAAAAAAACATCAAACATTGGTCAAAGTAAGCAACAAGGTAGACATGCAGTCAAAGTACTGTTGGTACTCTACAAGAATGAAGCATAAGTTAAACATAGGTTAAAGTAGCAGCTGAAGTACTCTTGGTACTCAACCAAAACAAAAAGTCAAAACATCTGTCCGTACTGAAGCTATGGTACTCTACCAAAAGAAATAGTTCATACAATTGCCAAATTGATTGAACTGAGGTTAACCCATCAGTCAAAGTACTTGGTGGTACTCTACCAAAAAATAAGTTCAAACCTCTGTTAAAGTGAAGTTAAAGTTAGTCAGTCAATGAATAAAATGTACTCTTTCAAAAGAAAAAAATTAAACGTTGGCCAAAGCATTGTTTGTTGTATTCTGCAAAACAAAATGTTTTACCAAACATTAATCAAAGAACGTGTATTGCTGGTATTCTATGGAAACAAAAGTCTTAACCATCACATAAAGGCTACGAAAAAAACCCATAACAATATATAAATTATTTTCAGTTCTCTACGAAGTCTAAAACGTTAAACCATCTGTCAGGTACATGTAATTCTGTGACAAACGACATCTGAAGCATCGGAAAAGGTTAAAGAATCGGCAAAAATGCATGCGCAGCCAGTACACCTTTTCAATATTTCAGTCACAATTGCAATAATTTTTACTAGTATTATGTCTTTGCCCTCTAAACAAGCAAAAGACACCCTATTTAACAGCATTATTTCTAGAAAAAGACACTTGTAAAAAACCATGCTTCATTTTCTTATCTATCGTATGTAAAACACTCCAAATCAAAATTCATATATATATTGATGTATCTACGTTCTACATGTTTTTTTTAGAACGATGAACATAAAATGATTTAATTTCCAACAGGGCTTCATAAATAACTTTAACTTAATATTAATATTCTATATAATGCATACACGGTTGATTTGGTTTTTATGTGTTAACTTTATTCTTATGTAAATGCATGAAAACGATCAGAAATCGATGGGAAATTTAAAATCTAATGCAATTATTTTCTAACCATGCAGGGTATTTTATATAATTTATTGTCATTGCAAAGGCCGTAGCCTTGAGGAGGCCATCTCCACCTTTAAAACGTCAATCAAACTTTAGCTGTTTGACTCTATCTTTTTTCCTTCAATATTCCTTTTCTTTTTCAATATTAGCATGCGAAGTTCGAACTTTTAATCGTTTACCACTACACTTGAATGATTAAAGTTGCTGCAAATGAGAAAATGTATTATGAGCAGGAAATATCCCAGAACTTCTAAAACTAGAAGTATACTACTAGTTTGGAAAGTAAAATCCTGTTATAACTATTAATTGATTTGATTATTTCGGGATTGGGATATTTACTTTAAAATGATTTAATGAAAATCATAAATAGGTTAAAATTGAGTAATTATAACTTACTTGCAACTTCTCCAGATTCATCCTGAAAATAGAAAAAAAAAAATAAGCAAAAATTAAGTAAGATCTTTAAGAAGATAGCGGATTTATGATATTGACAAATTAAATTGTCTTATAGACATGAGCTAAACATGGTAAGTCTCCTTATAACCGTTAACGATTATTAGCATAAAAATTGTCGTAAATGGTGCTATAAAATTAAGTGTACATGAAGAGGAGAATTTAAATCGCAGGTCTGAACAAGGAATGTACTTGCAATATGACGTCTTAGATTTACAAATCTGACATTATTTGGTCGATTTTATGGTGAAATATTACATCACATTCTTAAGGTTCACTATTGTTTCCATTGTAATCGGCATTTTAGAAATAGAGACGATGTTGGGGGGGGGGGGGGGGGGGGGGGGTTTGGTTGGGGTGGGGGGGGAGGGTTTTTCATGAATCATGAATACACGTGGAAAATATCAATGTCTTGATATTGCAAAGAATTCCACACCAGGGTTAGATGGAAATCGTTCGATCAAGGGAAAATTATCTATCTTTTGAAAAAGAATTAAATATCCCACTGTCCCCAGTATGAATACTTAGGTAATTAAATGTTTGAAAGATTCAATAGGGGCCAAACCTTTGTACCTGGATTTTAAAGAAAAATCAACATGTAGATATGCTAACTTTTGATGTAGCTATAAATCTTAATAATTCTGACGAGTTTAGAAAATGAAACTTTCTGTTCGAGGGGATATATATGTTCATTATACATGTATGTTTAAAGTAAACCTGGTTGCTTTAGTTTATTCCTCGCATTTTAAGTATGGAAATTTGCAAATACATCGCCATGAGTAAAAGCAACACAATTTCGGTTAAATTAATTTATCTACCTATATTTTATACTTAATAACTACTCAAGAGAGTCCCGTTTTACAACAAAATTTGAATGACTAGATTTCGACGATTAACAGACCATCTTTCCTTGCTGTTTGCTCTCGTATCCAAGACCAAATTAAATCTCCATCAAGCGTGGGGAAAAGAAACCCCCCTATAAAATACTTTCCTTTATTAAAATTTACCTAAAATTTAGATAGGATTTAAGAAAATGAAATCTACAGCATGTCGTTGCTATGGAAAACAAGTGAAAAAAGACTTACCATGTTGAGGCTTTCGTTTATCGATGGGCAATATATTCCTGACTACTGCTATGATCCTAGCGGTTTGTTTACACCACCCATATACAGGTAGACCGGGCGAGAGATTGCGCTTTAAATCGTCGACAATTCTATCATATCTACGGATTCGCGCCACTACCTTCTTTTAAAGTTCAGAGTAAATATTGAAATTTCATAGAGAAGAATGTCAAGTTTATTCGTATATATTTAGAAAAAGACATGTATTTTTAACTAAGATCTCTCTCTCTCTCTCTCTCATGGGCAAAGAGGGTGGTACTTTGTGTGAGTCGGGGGATGTTTTTGGGGGTTTTTTTTATCTCTAAAAAGGTTAATCCGGAGTTTTTCCTTTGGCGTCCTTAGCAACCAGCAGCAAGTTTACGGTAAACCTTTTCTCTAAATACTTGAACATGTGTATTTAACGCATTAAATGGAGAAAATTTACTTCGTTTTAAATGCTCCGAAGAAACCGACACCAGTTTTGTTCTTCAAGAACACAGAAAAAATGAGAGATATTAAAAATTAAAAGTCTCGTTAGCACATCAAGAGAATGCTTCAAACATTCTTTCATTGAAAACATGGTGGGGGGTTAAACTCAGAACGGGGAGGGCTTTGTTACATATAATCCCTCCATTTCGGAGGAATTTTAATAGAGGGGCGACGTGTGTCATGCAAAGGATAAAAGAAGAGGGCTCGGGTGTTAACCATCGCGTTATTCAGACCATTTCTGTCTTCTGATGTAATTTATTGGGTCGTGTGTGTAAATGTTTGAGGAAGAATTTTTTTTTTAACTTTGAGATAGTGTGAAGCTGTAAATTTGAAAATCCATGACATGTATGCACAATTACATGCAGTCAAAACAAAATTTACGACATTGCGAACTAGACCTATATTTTACTTTTTTCGTAGAAGAAAGTTAGCATACACCAAACAAATATTACCTAACGCGAAATGCATAATAAAAGCTATAGGCCTATTGTGATCAACTGTGAAAGTTATCCTGTTCAATTAAATATGAGAAGTCGTCTTAACATGAATATTCACTGGTTATTGAATATAATAATAAGAAAAACGCTTGCATTGTTACAACCTTCTTTGTATTATTTTAAAAGACCCAGGCAGTCTCTTTTTTTTTTTACATCCATACCTTAGTTGTATATTATGTGTGATGTGAACCAGTTCGATAATAAGGTCTAGTCATAGTCCATGAGTATTATTATTTGTGATTAATTAGTGCGAACTCAGTCGGAATCTGCACGTTAGAGCAGTAATAATTAGGATCTATCTATGATTACTATAATCAGACCAGCTTATACCATATGATCTGCAGATGAATTATACAACTCTTTGTCGCTAACAAGATTGGACCAACGATATAGAACGTGTATTTATTATAGTTCATTATTAATGTCAGCCTGTTGGGAATGGACACAATACGCATGTACTGGAAAAATTATTAAATAAAACCAAGGTTGTTCCAAACCTAAGCTCTGTCCACATTTCCCACAGAATGACTTAATTCCGCATTCAATAATGAATACATTTCTGATATCTGTTCATTTGTTTAAAAAATCTTTTTAAAAGTCTTGAAGATACCTCAATCTAAATTTATTACGTACTATGTACAAAGAAAGCCCGTTGATTGATAGAGTTTTCAGAATGCTAGCTTCTTAATAGGTAAAAACCTGAAACGGACATGTATACATGTAATTACTAATTATGAATGCGACGGTTACCAATTGTTATGTGGAACTCAATATAGTCTCGTTCAACCACTCTCTGCTCGTCGGAGATTTACGGAGACAGCCGAGCGTCTTGTTGAACGAGACTAAACTCAATAACATATGGGCATTTCCGAACCTTTGAATTTATTTTTACAAACAGAGAGAGAGAGAGAGAGAGAGAGAGAGAGAGAGAATTATTTCTGCAGCATAGTAGTATGTCAATTCTTCACAGGGAGATCCACTTTCCTGAAAGTTATTCATATTTCACTGATAAGAACGAATCTATATTTCCCTTAACCACCCGCACAGAACACAATACCCGATGTAAAGGAAATCTATCGACCTTTAAAGTGGTCTTTTAATATTCGATAGGCAGGACCCACCGGACTGAATACCCCCCCCCCCCCAACCAACCAATAAAGGAATTTTAATTAAGCTTGTATGGACATTGTATAACAAACCAGTCTAACAACACCAGCTCCCCTCCCTTTTTTCTCTTCGTCGGTTTTTAATTCAGTTTGATCGTAAACACTGAATTAAAGGTTAAAATTCCAAAAACAATCTCTTGGATGAGAAATAATTGACTTTTTAAGTAAACGGCGATTTAAATCTTATCTTTGTCTATACTTTTTTGTGATAAAGCGGAGACGGGTATAATTAGCGTGTTTATTTAAGTTTTAACTTTAAAAAGATTTAAAAGTATTTAAATGTGTGCTCTCTCTGTTATCAAATAAGGGTTTAAGTCAAAGAAGATTATTTCAAATGAACTGCATATATACAAGTAGATGTGTGGTCAAAGATTTGCAATTTTTTAAAATGTCTATCAAATGTAGATATATCAATATACGTTTACTAAATTTTTGTCCAGCAATTACGTATGTACACA